>JAODLL010002142.1:0-12602 GCA_026546735.1 Forbesichthys agassizii
AGCCGCACTGTAGTATAGGCCGCAGTGTTCAAAGTGTGGGAAAAAAGTAGCGGCTTATAGTCCGGAATTTACGGTACTTTAGTGTGTGGGTCTTTTCAGACTTTATTGCCCCAAGGGGAATATATCTTGGATGTATACAGTGCAATATTATCTGTTAAAATGCAAATTAGTATCAAACATACATAGTACATGCACAATACACAGACTGACAATCAAACAACCAATATGACCGATCAATATGATATACCAGTAGTCAATAGAACAATAGAAATTAATCATAAAATGTACATGTATCAGTTGCAGGAGTTGGCCTAGCTTACTATTTAGTGCTTTGATAGACAAAAGGCAAAATAGGCAAAAGAGGAGCTTCTTTTCTTATTTGACACTTGTTTATCCCTCCCTGCTGTTTATTAAAGCAACCGTTAGTTTGATCATCTATTATTGTTGCCATGATGTCCAGGTTGTATTGAATGTATTAATGTGGCCATATGTATTAATCAATCATTAATGAATCATTAATTTTTGTGTGTTGTTTTCCCATATGGACAGATTTCTTGTGTAATGATATGGACAAAGGCCCACCAGTACAGATGCAGAGCCTGCGGGAGTTTGAACAGGTAGGTGCTCTATCGTATGTGTGTATCCAGATAGACTGTCTATGCTCTTCACTTACTTTGGAATCGTACGCAAAGGGTCCATACATTGCATTAGTTTGAAACAGTATTTTGTGGTTTGAATTAGTGGTGCTTCAAAGTAAGCAATACAACCTGATTCACTGTTGGAGAACAATGCATTTCATATACTGTAAGCAAGAGAGTAAAGTGAGGTTGTATGTTTGGCTGTGATTAGAAGAGAGCTGTCCAGGCCTGCCTTTCTGCCCGATACACTAATAACTATTTTGGTATGTTGGACATGATGACATAGGCCTAACAACCGAAGCCTTTATGAGTCAAACAAATTCCCCCACAACATTTACTCCTCTCAAATCTCTAAAATGTCTGCTGTTTACGTCATCCTGATGTAATCAACAAATTGTGTTACACTGCTTCCTTAAGCAACACCACTGACTTTGGCAAATGTCCTTACAGGCCGGGGTAACAGATATGGCTACAAAGAGAAATGTGATAATGTTTAAGATACATTCATAATGGCACACATGCAAATAGATACATAATGCATACATAATGAGACATAATGATATGTACACAGTAAATACAGACATTCTCACGCACTTGCACAATGCAAGTTATTCATACGTTTAAATGAAATACTTTCTTGTGTGTTTGGCAAATGTTTGCAATTGAGAAAGCAAATGAAACAGAAAAAGAGAGAAGCGAGAGAGAGACAAGCATTCCGCTGGTTCTTTGCCAGTATAATGGATTCTGGGAGCTTTGCCAGGTGCATTATGGGTCTGATATAACTCTAGAGGTGCTTGCTTCAATTACCATATCCCCTTAGAGAAGGACAGCCTGTAGAGGGAGGTGTTTCTGTAATTCTTAAAGGGGACCAATAAAGGCTCCAAATGCGGTGGAATTTGCAGTGTCCGCAAAGGCAAAATGGTGGGTCTGCAACAAGAATGAAGCGAAATTAGCACTTTCAATCCCTCTGGCACGCACTGGCAGGCCAGACGATCAGGCCATCAAACATATTCATTTCCCACCCCTCAATACACAGTAGGGTTTATGGCTGCACAGTTAATCGCATGTCAATCGAAACCGCGATATGTCCTTGTGCAATTATGTAACCGCAAATGCCTGCTATTATTTAGCCTATAAATGTCCTGCGCGTATTACCTCTGTGCTAAGTGCAAGGGCAAGATGGTCCAGGTCAAGAAGATGACCAATCAGATGTCTCTGTCAGTTCACAGGCTCCCCTGCCTTAAGACTACCCTAAAAACCAACCACTCTAATCGGGGAAAAAGCAGCTCTCCACATTGCATGAAGCTGGCTCGTCGTGTGTCTATCTATTTTAATCTCATTTATGGCTACGTTGTTAGTTTCGGCAGATTATAACAACTTTATTCTGTGTTTGTTGTTAGTGCATTTACTGTAGTTGTCACATCAGATTTTAGGCATGTTAAATTTTTATGCAAAAGTCTGACAATAAGGCAGATTCACTATAAACGGCCTCGAGAGCAATCACTTGTTTTTTTACCCTTGTGTGTTTCCACTGTGTGATCAGCTTGCTCGAACCTTGCTGTGGTAACAACTTTAAAATAGGCCTATAATTAATTTGAACATGGATTCAAACGAGCAGGCAAGGCTGAATTGGTGCCAAAAAAAAAGCAATATATTGTTTGGCATTATTTCGGGATCAGAGAGGTACCAGAGGGGTACTAGCTAGGCCTATGTTCATGTTCAGGTAAAGGTGCTTTTTATTGTCACATACACATAGCGAAATTCATCCTCTGCATGATTTAACCTATCCCCCAAGGGAGCAGTGGCCAGCCACTGTGTAGCACTTGGGGATCAACTCCAGATAGAGGCTAGTGTCTCTGGTCAGATGGCACTGACTGGAGAGTGAACCTAACATGTTTTTAGATAGTGGGGGAAACCCACGCAGACACGGGAAGAACATGCAAACTCCACACAGAAAGGCCGGCACTACCGGGGTTCAAACCCGGGACTATCTTGCTGTGAGGCCACAGTAAAATCCACTGGGCCATTGTGCTGCCTGGAAGAATTGGTAGATTTCCCGGATGGCATGTCAATGTTACAGTGCTACCATGCAAAAAATAACAAAAAATACCGATAAATATAGACTACTTTAATAGTGATCAATCGGCCGTGTTCTCTTTGAGCACAGGCTTAATTGAATAGCCTACCTGTTTTACTGGAGCAATACAAAATCCAAAAAGGTTTGAGGAGGTTTGAGAGGTTTGAGAAAAGAAAGAATATGTTTGATCACCATGTAATCCAAATGGAGAAGCAAAACACACAAGTCTGTAGTATTTAATCATTTAATCATATTCAGTTCCCAAGTTGAGGAGACCAATGCTTGTTTGATGGACTGGCAGAAAAGCCTTATCTTTTATTTTGCATAAATATAGCTATATAATTTTTAGAATTTATATAATTTAATTTAATTGCTTAATAGCCTACTTATTTCAAAATGCACGTAGGCTACCTTATTACTTATGCTTTTTTTTGCTAATCTAAGTGGTTCTATATGACATTTTACCACTAGCTTTCACACTAAGCATGCCAGCATAAATGAATTATCTGTTTAGGATATACTCCATTTAGTGCTGGACAATATGGCCAAAATTTATATCACGATATACTTAATAATTTCGGTCGATACAGTTTAATTCCGTTATCGGTATGAACAATAAAAGCCTCCGAATATTTGCAGATTACTTAAAAACTTCTGAAAAATGCATTTATTTACCAAGTCTATGAAACCTCCTATGAAACTAAAATATTTTTTAAATTAAAAACATACAAATAAATGTTCACCTTTTAGCAAGTGTCAGTAACATTCTGGTGTGCGTGTGACTAAGCACTGTGGTCCCATGTGGTCACACAAGTGGGTTGCAAACAAAGCATCTAAACATTAAAAATAAAATGCAAAAATAAATCACATATTGCCAGAGCACTCAGTTGAGGAGCTTCGCCCTAAGGTCCTTGATTCTTGGAGTTTCATGAGAAAGACCTACATCAATGTTTTATAGGGGTCTGCACAAATGTGTACATACCATTTAAGGGCGCATCATAAGAGATGCCAAACACCTAATGTGCTTTGAAAAGTTCATCGAAGGCTGACAGGAGAGACTTGACCTTGCAGGGAAGAAGCTCACCATCCAACGAGATGTAGTAGTCATGGATACTGTTTCTTGCTGTCCCAACTGCCAGGACCACAATGCTCCTGAAGGATGCAGCACGACTGGAAGATAAAGCAAAATATAACTACACTGTGCTTCACACTTGATGGTGGATACATTTGTGAAAACAACAATCATGGCCCACAGATTCCTAGACACCGATCTTCACAGCTCCCTTCTTTCCTCCTGGTGGTGGTGGCAGGAGGTAGACCAGCAGCAACAGTGAATCCATGTCACTATCCCAACCTAAGAAGAACAGAGGAACAGGGGGCATCAGCATTCAGCATGAAATACACCATTATTACAATTATAAAGGAATTGTCATTAAAATGACGAGAAAAACAATTATGGTAAATTAATTAGCAATCATCTTTTGAAACATTAACAAGCTGAAATAGGTAAATCTTATTCAATAATTTACCTGGGACCTCTTCATCCTCGTCAGGGTTTAATCTGTTTAATCCAAATAAAAACAGTTGCAGAAGTGAACGACAATAACATATAATATTTGTATCACTTCGGCATGACACATGTATGGTACCGTACCAGTAGCTCCATCAAGTCAATCTCTATCATCATTACGGTACCATACCGGTACTGTAACTAATGTCTGTGTAGTTTAAACAGAACAATGCAATTTTAAATGTCCTGCCGCTGACCAATTTCAATTAATCATAATTCACCTGAATATGTCTTACCTGCTTATCGCAAATTGCAATTGCCATATTTGCCAAACTAAATGCAATATTACTTTTTGATCAAATTGTACTTCTAGGGTTGCAAATTTTAAACTGATTTGCTTGGCAGTCAACAGTTTACAAAGTTAACAGTCAGTGATTAAATATTAACAAACTAAATATTATTTGACATAGAAATTGGATAATTAAGATTTTTTCTCAAAAAATGTCTTCAATGAAGAGGCATTTGACACATTTAGTATTTAATTCATAACATAACAAAGATATTGGTCTACAATTGTATCGTTTGGGATCTGTGACTCTACCTATGCATATATAACTGTAATAAATCAGTAGGAGAAAGTTTGTTGATATTTGAACTCAATCAAAACAAACACACTTCTGCCTTTAAGTGCCCAAATAAAATGAGGCCGGAACTAGCTATTCCATCTGGTGACAGTTATATGGACAGTAGTTTAACTAGAATACAAGTAAATCATATAGCTCTGACAAGACAAATCGAGAGAGGCTGACGGGGATGGCTGTAGCCTGTAGGATTAGTCTTAAGTGTATTTGAGTGTACACCGACAAGGAAATAAAGGGTGAGAAATATGAGTGTTGAGAAGTTAAAGCAGTACTGTTATCTGTGAGGTATTTCCAGACTTGCCTATATGATCAGATGCAATGAGATGCAATAAGTCTGCAGACCCGTTACTTTAAAGTCTAACAGTGACTGGCCCAGCGGGGACAGGATGACTCATACTATGCAGATACTGGCGCCCACTGGCTGAAATGGATAAGAAACTAAATACTAGTCATGGATTGTACAGTGTGCTCCTAAACCTTACTGTACCACAAAATACCTCAAAACATCATAACTGGAATAACGAGTTACAGTGTCGTCAGGCAAATTGTTGAGTATCAGATTGGCACTGCATTTACGGTAGTTCAACATTTTCTCTAGCCATAGCAAACAGAATAAACTGATTCATGAAATATGCAAGAGACATAACAGCTAGATTCTTGTCTGAAAAACGTTCTTTGTCTCAATGTGCTTATTAGGGTTTGCTGACCTTTCTCTGCCATTGCAGCTTTGCATTAAGTTTTTCTGACAGTAGTGGGCTATGGTGCGTTCACATTGGTCCTCTCATCTTAATAGAGCAGTCTGGATTATTGGATCCAGGTTATAGTTAATGTATGTGCATGTGAGCTATATGTGCACACGTTTGACTGTGTGTCTGTCTGCACTTTCAATCTCTTTGTGAGCTGGCGTGTGTGCAGTGTGCACATGTGTACGGGTGTGCACACAGTTCGTCCTTTCTGCACATTGGTGTCAGTTTAAAGAATCAACCTTCTCCCTCGCTAGCTGTAAGAAACATGAACCTGCCATAGCAGCGTTTGTAGCTGTCAAACATCCCTGCTCGGAAATCTTGATGTTTTTACAAAAAAAGAAAATCACAAAAAATACTTCTTCTTGAATAGCTTTTATTAGTCCATTGAAGAAATTGAAAGCATATGGGTTTGCCTACAAATGTGAATTCAAACTGACCACAGAGACACTTGGTTTGATAGAAGACTGGGAGGATTGTGTCTAATTTCGGCCATTAAAACCTCAAGACAAATTAGGGTTCTTAATCTGTTATTCTGCCCTCGGTCTCGACGGTCACGTCCCAAAAGCCACACACACTATAGATCGTCTGTCAGGGTTTGGATTACCATTGCAACATAGCAGTAATTGACTATATTCTACGTTGTACATGTTCACTCCAAGGCGGACAAAAATCTCTATCGTATAGATTCGGTTGGAGTGGGCATGAGATTGAATTAACATCTTTTTCTACTCTCCCATCTCTTATGTGTTATCTCCACTCTCTCTCGACACATTTTCTGTTATGGAGTTTTAAAATAGGTCAGCGCTTCATTTGTGGGGCTTTCTGCTGCTCAGCCCCCAAGCGGTTAGCTGGGGGGCTGGAGCATTTTGTGCATGTCCACGCTTGAAATACAGCAAGAGCATTTTGGGTAAGGGGTGACAAGCAGAGATAGTCCATGATTGCAGTCAATCAGCATGTTATTAGTCTGTCCAGAATAGATGATGCCTTAGGTACTAACACAGGTCTTGCACAGACCCTTTGACTTGATAATGTTTGAACAGAATGTATCTTTGACAGTTTTCACAGATTGAGTTTCTAATAATATAAAGACATTGATCTGGGGGAGGGTTTCAAAACCTTTTTCCTTTTCCTGTTTTGCAATATGTTATACCATTGATGCTCAATATTAATAATAATAATATTAATAATAATAATTAAAGCTTTAACTCAATTTGATACAGTACTACTTGTTTTTGGGCAAATACTGTCTACTGTCAATGCAGTATTACAATATCACACATATGAAATTGCAACCTGGTAAAATAAGAGAAGAAACAGTTGGATTACCCAGTTAATAATTTGATAATGACCACTTATTTTCCACCTATGAATCACCCACTAATAATATGTATTGATCCATCTGCTAATAGCTTTGCTCAAAGCAGTGCTCTCAGCTTTCAATGGAGCAGCACCCAGACACATTGACTGGCTAGTGTCTACCAATCGATGCACAGAGGCTCACCTTTCAGTTTAGCCTGTGCCACATCAGCGGAATCCAGGCTGAGCTGTCACAGACTGGTCTGGAAACACACACACAACCAAATGAAGCTGCACAGCCAGCATCTCGTTGTGCTTTTTAATTGACTGGTATTACATGCATGCGTGGCACACAGGGCTCTCTCTTTGCCTCTCTCTGCCCTTCACCCTTACTCTCCAAGACACAAAGCTATACATCACATGTTCAGGACTTTGTCATTAGGACTAGTCCTCCCTATACACAATGAGACTGAAACCTATGCAATATTCCTCTGTATGAGCTAATGAGCACGGCAGAATGTTTTCACCAGATTATGTTCACATAGTACAGTGAGGAATCAACATAGAAAATAAAAACAAAACAAAATTACTATACTTATACTAATCTAGTCAAGACATTGTAGCACAGGACGTTCTTATGGGAATTATATTAGTGACCAACTGCACCAATGGACACCAGCGCCACCATGTGGATATAAAGGGAGGGTGTTAATGAGAGAGTAGAGCGGCTAAATCTAGAAAAAACCATGTCAAACCAGAGTACAAGAGACATACTGTAGACAGAATGTGAGAGCTAAGATACATGTCATCTGGGCTAGACCCAATCTTAATTGATCTCGGGTGTGAACAATACTATGCTTCTTATCTTATTCAGTGTTGGTCATGGAGTTCGGTTCAGTTATTAAAGGTATAGTCAGTAAGATAATTGTAAGCTAATACACTTTTTGTCAAATTCACCAAATATCTCTATTTTACCATTCTCTGTGCATGGTGAAAAAATAATCTGGTACTACACAGCTCTGTACATAGGTACATAAACAAAGTGGCAAACACCGCATACAACAAGGATGCCCTAGGCTTTGCAACGGTTTCTAATGTGTGGGGCGGAGCTTCTCAGGGAGTTCGTTTTGATTAGAGCTCAAAGCTTTTTCGAGAAATACTAATGCATTACATTTCGTACAGTATATTCCCCAATATTTATGCAGCATTTGTAGCCATTACATCTTCTGAGAAATTGTTCTAGTTCTAGTTTTACAGTAATCAAACACGACATATTTAAGTTCCTTATTGTGTGTTTAGCCTTTATTCATAGGATATTTATGTGTTGTATGTCAGTATTGCCCCCATCCCCACTCTGACAACCCGCAGGTCATATGGAAACGGTTTCAAACAAAAAGACATTTTATGAATTGCTCTTAGTGGCAGCCCAGATCCTTTAATTACCCTGCAAAACTTTGCTAGGGTTAGAATGACAGATAACCACCCGTTCACTTTGTAAATGTCACCGATTACCTTATGAGGCTTTCCAAGGAAAAAGGCACAGAATAGGAGCTTAATGTAGTGGTTGCATTTGCTTCACAAAACACAAGATAGCTGACTTGACCTGCCTGTTTTTAAACTCTCCAATGTCAGTTTGTTGAGGGGTACAAAAACGGGAATAAAAACAAGACAAATGTTAAAAAAAATGTATCAGTGAAGAAATGCTTATGTGATTGAATGTCGTCCTTTACTGTGACCTGACAAGTTTAATACGCTGGGCCCTGAATCATGTTGTAATAATGCACTGCACTGGAGGGTCACAGCAGACAGCTAGATAGGAACTAATCAAGGAGGGATCTGTTTGAATTGAACATGAGGCATAGTGAGCAGGTATGACTGACTCATTTCCTCTTGAGGAAATGAGGAAACAAATACACTTTTTTGAAAATTGAAAGAGTTGGACAAGAGGCATTCTCTGAGTGCTGAGTAGAACAGCAATGGGACTTTTAATACATGATGTATCACTCCGCTTTAAAGGCATTTGAATCTTCAGCTGTGATTTAGGGTTGATCGATGTCTACTAAATTGGCATCGGACGATGTCTACAGTAATACATCGTGATGGACGATTCCATCGTAGCCTAATTTATTAAACTAACAAAAAAAAAAAGTAGCTCTAATTATAAATGATTGACTATCTATGAAATTGTAGTAGTTAATACATTACTATAAGCATGTCAGGCAGTAGACTACTTATATTGTATGCCCATTCACCCCTACTCACCGTGTTTCCTTACTTTTCCTCCTAACCCCTATCGTAGGCCTGGTCTGGTCTAGTCACATTGTAATAACGGCGTCTTCGTCGGCAAATGTAGTCGGTAAAAATGGTTCCACTTCGTCTGTCAGTAGCTACTTCAAGTTTATAGCATACCTAATAGGACTCGTCTAAAATGGTGTGCATGATCTGCTCATATAATTCACACAAAAGATGGACAGACGGTGATTGTCGTCAGCTAGCGAACAACCAACCATATCACGGTAGGCACCGTAGGCTACTACTGGTACAGCAAAGTGAGTGAGCACTAGCAGTAAACTGTTAAGTCGTTTAGTTTTGCTGTTAGCATTACGTTAGCATAATACTACAGACACAGTACTGATTGCAATGCCAGATAGACATCGAGATGGTGTGATGCATCCAAGGCACGAGTGTATATTGCATCTGCGTGTGTGTGTGTGTATGTGTGTGTGTGTGTGTTTGAGAGAGAGAGAGAGAGAGAGAGAGAGAGAGAGAGAGAGAGAGAGAGAGAGAGGGGAAGTAAGGTGATCTTTATCACAGCAATTCGGCGAGCCTTGGAAAAAGCGTATTACGCAGTGTTTCACTAGATATTTATATCTTTGTCTGAACACTGCTTTGACACTTTTTCGCCGCTTAATTATTATTATTTTATTAAAAATAATAAAAAAACATTGTGATTCATGTCAGCCATCGGCGATGGACGAAGGCATTGACTATCGGCCCAACCCTACTGTGATTATCTTTTGCACCTATAACTGAATGCCTTCCTCTTGTGTGATATTTTATCGATAGCAGGTTAAGAGGACATCCATGTAATGAAAAGGGGTTTGTCAACGTGTGTTGACAACATGTGTTGATAAAAAAGAAATAAAGTATATATGTTTTCTGCTTTGTCGATGGTATCTGGTTATAGCTTGATAACACATTGGCCCAAAATGTGAATTTGATGTGGATAGATTTTGAACAAACATTAAAATAAACTATTTGGTGCTGTGATCTTACACAACACTGACACCATAGGCTTTTATAGGAACTAATGGTTGGTCTAAATTGAAATGGACATGAATTGTAATGAATAAATAAAAGAGAGCTATGGGGCTGATAATGAGCAGGTCAATGTCAGCGTGACTCTCTCTCTCTCTCTTTCCCTGTCTGTCTGCATGCTAATCACTTAAAAGGATGTTAGCGCTGATTTGCATAGCTTGTGACACGTCACATGAATGTGTGCACACAAATGTATTCTGGCTGTAAAAAAGAATCCGATATTATAACACTGTATAATGTTAAATAGAGCAAAATATAGTATAGGCATATATTTTTCAAAACATCTAGTGCCGCTCTCCTAGTTAGAAACCACGGTATCAAAGGAACATGTGCAAAGCAGGCCAGCAGCCCAGACAGTGTTTCTCTCTTTTCTCTCTCTCTCTCTCTCTCTCTCTCTCTCTCTCTCTCTCTCTCTCGCTCTCTGCACCCCCTAGTCACATACCAGAAAAAAAATCCCTCCCTTGCCAGAAAACACAAAAAATGAATTACTAAGAAAAGAAAGATGTAAGCTTGTATCTCAGATGTCTGTGCCCATGTGTCATAATTTATTCCCAATGAGGGAATCCTGGATGCTCAGTATTAGAATCGGGTGTTGAAACTGAGAGGTTTGCTCTAGTCATTTTGTGAGACAGGTGTTTAACGCTGGGCTGTATAACTGGTCTGTGATGGAGGCCTTTAAATGGAATAATTGACTACAGAGAGCAGCATAGAAAGACAAGGAGCCAGAGTCGCACTCCTGATTTCATCAGCCAATCTTTTTTCTAACTAACTAAGACCAGCATCTGTCTCCACCTTAATTCCTCATTCTTGATTCCAGTTTGTTTTTCTTCTTGATAAATTAATTAATGAATTGATTGGTTAATTAATTAATTAATTAATAATTAATCCATGATTCATTCATTCATCAGACTCTCACATAGCTCATTGCTGGAGAAGGCTTATAGCATGAGATCTCATTTATCACTCCCAGCGCTCGATGAGAGATGTACAATATGTCGTATAATGTCCTAGGAGGAAAGACAGTTATCCCTGTTTAAAACATATCCCTATTTGTTCTTTTTTAGCGTTAACAGTGACAGGCCCCCTCCACCCCTCTGAAAATATGTTCCCTGGCAGTGAAACGTTCGAATTGAACCATTAAACACTGCAGCGGGTGTAGGAGTTGTGTTTGTGGGGGCACTTATGGAAGTCTCTCATTAGTGTCACACGAAGGCCTGCTATCTCTACAAGTCTTTGTTCTGCATTCTAGAAGCATATTTCCCAGCCCTGTGACCAAGACAAATAAAATGTCAACATTACTTGAATCATTAGCGAGAACCTTTTTTCTCACTTCCCAAAAGTGGGTGGAGAGATACGAGGTTTCTGCAGGGCATTGACAATTGGCAAGATAGAAGGCAGAGCCTGGATCAGATCAGCCGGGTTTGGCCCGTGCCAGCCAGTGTTGAGTAATGGTGTTAGTAAATACCAGGCCAATTATTACTAACGAGCGCCTAATTGGAACCAGATGAGCATTTATTGAATTTGTCAGAGAAAGGTAAAGCGGAGATATCTAATGAAGGCCAGCTGTGACTCTGAGCTCTATGGGTGATTACATAATTCACCTGGCAGGGCTGCTGTGCTTTTAGAAAAATTGTGAAGTTATACTTGTACTCCTGAAACAATATTTTCAGAGCAAGAGCTTAAACGCTTGAACGTTCTCGAGCGAAACTCATTTCAGACAATAATTGTCATTAATTTATCAATACATATTTTTTTTCCTCTATGAGTTGGCATCATTTTGTGCAAATGAGGCATTCAAAGAGTGTCCAAATAACTAAGATATAATTATCCATGCTTTGTTTTTTTTACTTCCCCTCTCCAAAAGTCCCCACCATGTAAATGTATGTGAGATTGATACTGTACATCGCTAGACCTCCCAGTGGCCAGACATACACACTATATGCACACTAGATAATGGTGTGTAGCTATTATACAGGATGCCCAAAACAAAATTCTTCTTTCAGTCTTTCTGTCTAATTTTCTTTCTTTCTTTCTTTCTTTCTTTCTTTCTTTCTTTCTTTCTTTCTTTCTCTGTCTATCTGTCTGTGTTTCTGTCTCTTCTTTTCACTCCTTGGGCTCCTGCTATTCTCCATCCTATTATACAGTCACTTCTCATCCTGCCAACTGATGGTTCAGTGCAGAGGGGGCCCTCAGGCTCCTTTGGCCGTTCCTTTGATTTCCATCCGCAGACAACAGAGGAGGACACCGAGTCCACACACGCACACACACGCACACACACGCACACACAGACACACACGCACACTAGGGGTGCACAATATATCGATTCAGTATCGTTATCGCAATATCACGTTGCGCAATATCATATCGAAAATGTTG
>JAODLL010002143.1:0-12598 GCA_026546735.1 Forbesichthys agassizii
GCAACTCTGTGCTGAACGTCTGATACATAGACCCTAGTCTCAGCCTCTTCTGTCCATCAGCACTACGTCACATAAGCGACTCTGTGCTGAACGTCTGATACATAGACCCTTGTAAGTTCAACACAGGACTCTCTGACTTTTCGGGAGTAATACTGTCGATTACCATTGGCTGTTTGCATTGTCACTCACAAGTATGTCTCAGTCATGTTCGGTGCAACAATAGCGCAGTGCTTTATTTACTAATTTAAATTTACAAGAACTGTAAACAGCGAGACTCTGTTGTTTAGTTTCCCTCATTGCAAGTTTAACGTCCGACTTGGTCATTAAGTTTACGTAGTTGATCGTCCTGCATGTCAATCAAAACACATTTGTATGATGTATGATTTTCAGGTGTGTTGTTTATTTATTTTAACGTTACATTGTGAATATGCCTTATTGCCCGACAATAAGATAGCTGCTGCACCCCCCCCCCCTCCCCATCCACACAAACACACACACACGCAGACATGCGGCCCTAGATTTAAACGACAATTATGCTGAGACAATGGCTATTACTGCTTGTTATGATCTATGATTGGTTTTCACAAAACAATATGACTTGATAATAACTGAATGGAGGACAAGAAAAGGACGCCTGCCCCATCCTGTCAGCCTCTTTGTCAATAGGCATCTTTCCCGCAGCGCAGAAACGCTCACCAAGCTGAGCTGCAGACAGATTTGGGCTGGAAGAATGCTGAAGACTGAAGTTGATCCTTCCTACATTGCTTGACGTTCAAACTGGTAAACAAATCAACAAAAGCACCAGTCAGTTAACGGTTAAAAGGTATTGATTTGTGCCGCGTGTGTACAGTGAATGTCATGCCATGTGATTGTTCCTTCTGAACAAGCCCGTCACATCAGTCCGCTTTTATAAAACAGTGAGCAGCTAGCTAATATCATGTTATCGAGCGGAATCTGCTACAAAATGCTGTTACTGGCACTTTGAACGTGTTGTGTTTTGTGAAATCATACAGTACAGAACCGAGAAAAACACAGACTGTCCAGATACCGCACCACGCAACCATACAGCATTACCCTTGGCTGAATGGTTTCATATCAATATTTATGTCAAAAGTCCCATGTGTCTGCAGCTGAGGCGTGCTAATCCTCAAGGCTAGAGGCTCGATGTGAGCCACAGTTCTCTGTCGGGACACAGGAAGTCTCCATCTGGGTTTCGCTGCATGGTTTTGAGCCACAAGCTTGAAGTGTATTGATCCGCAACTCATCCAATCGGTAGCTGTGTCACATTATAACAAAGCCAGGCTCAACCAAAATGAAAGCAATTAACTTCAGCCGTCTTCATACACAGTTTTACACAGGGTGAAGCTGAAGGCAAACATTGTAGTGTGCAAGCCATTTTTAAACCTGCAGTTCTTAGACAGGTATCTTCATGTGTAAACAACAGAGCAGAATAAACATAATTCATCTAATCATGACGAAATCCCTTATTCAAAAGGAAGCATTTGGATACTGTAGGCATATGTTGAAGACCAGCAACTGGGCAAAAAGGACATGCATGCAATTTATCTGCATTTGTATGTATCCACAAGCATACAGTTTCTATCCACATGCATATCTATAAACATGCATATCTATAACAATTAATATCTATTAACATGCATATCTATAAACATGCATATCTATAAACATGCATATCTATAACAATTAATATCTATTAGCATGCATATCTATAAACATGCATATCTATCGTCATGCATATCTATTAACGTGCATAATATCTATCCACATGTATATCTATACAAATGCATATCTATCCATCTGCATACATGCATATTCATACTAGCCCTATCCCCATTAATTCCCATTAGTTTGTGCCTTATCAGCCCAATGCCAACGGTATGCCTGCCTATGAATGTTATTATATAGCAACCGCGGTTTGAGTGGCCCAATGGTTTAGGAAAGTGCTATATAAATGCAACCATTCTGTACCATGCCTCATAGCTCTGTCCCCATAATACACACTGCTTCTTAACCATGCCTCATAGTGCTGTCCCCATAATACACACTGCTTCTTTAAGTTATATTATGCCTGCCATAACAAACTCCATACCAACATACAGAGGAAACCTTTAATAAACATTTTGAGGGTCCAAAATACTTAGTAAATAGATATCAATTAGAGTAAGTGTTCATATTATCTACACGTCTCTGCTAATTGTTTTAAATGTTGGCGGCTGCTAGCTTATGTGGCTAATGAAGATGTGTTTGTGGAGAGGCCTCCACAACATGCCAATATAACACCATGGTTGGCATTCACACAAAAATAAATAGGCTTCCTATTACCATTTAGATTGTGTAGCCTGGCCGCGGGCTGGATACATGCACATATAAATAATTGAATTTGCACTTTCCCCTGTAGAAGAGAGGCAGACCTGTCTGGAAGCAAAGCTACGCTTCTCATTTCCCATTTTTGCATCAGCTCGTTGTTGTGTTATTGAGGCCATCGGTTTAGTTTGACGGAGAGCTTAAATAATAATCAGGAGTCAATCTTTAGACTAAACAGGTCCTTATGTATCATTTTCATGCCTCTCCAAGCATTTTTCAATTCCAAATGAAGTCTGTGTTCACAATCAGTGAGTATAAGCCTAGTGGAGGTGTAAAGTCATTCCAATCATTTATGACATGTGGTTGCAGATTTGAAGGACGCGCGGCGATATAACGCCTCGCAAAATGTTTGTATTTATCTGTAATCGCCATCAACTGATTAACCTCTGCGCCCGACGCTCTGCCTATCTCCCTGGAGTCACTGCGGAGGACTATCGCTGGAGAAATCACTTTATGTTTTTTAACAGTAATAACAGAACTTCAGCTGTGACATTGAAGGTGGTCGCTATGCAACGGAGGCAGCGCGTGGTGTTGTTGTGTGACCTACCGGGCGACCTGTTCCTCCTGGCTCTGTAAGCGAAAAACCACGGGAAGCGAGCTGACACTGCACCTGGAGAGGGGGAGGAGGGAAATGTCACCACAAAATACTTCCTCCAACACCACCCCACCCCGACATTTGTCTGCATCTCTCCGTGTCATGCGCTCCACCATTAATAACGCTCCCTGGTGAAAATGTTTACAGTGCGTCCCATTCATCACAACCTCCTCCTAATCTAATAAAACATGCTCTCCAAGGCCTCATTGTAGTCTCCAGATGTAAAAGCCTGTATGGCGTTGATCGTCTGCCCCTTTGGTGTCTCGCAACGTAGCCCAACTCCATGCCTTTGGGATTGAGATTTCCTTTGGACGGCGGGTTCATAGAGCAAACGCTAGGGGTGTGCTGGGAAAGTAATAAAGTTAGTGAGGTGAACGCGGTGAGTTTGATGAAAAAATAACTAAATATAATATAAACTACAAGGTCTGCCGTTCGCAAGCGTCTGTGTGCGCGCTCGTTGCCGCTTTTAATGCGTTCTGACACAAGGGAGAACCAGCGGAGGACGTGCAGAGGGCATTGCGAGAGCCGCTTCAAGGCCTGCATGAAAAACAGAACAGGTTAGGTTTCGGTCAGCAGTGTCCCTTCTGCACACTCTGCGCTCTAGATAGACACCAGCACAGATTATCCAGCACATGTTTAGGAAGTAGCTTCTGATGTAGAAAGCTATAGAGGTTTTTATTTGATGATGAACTTACATATCAAGACATGATTCATGTGTCTTAAGGACCTCCCAGTCTGGGCAAGCTATTAGGCATGCATTGTATCCGAGCAGAATTTGTGGTTTACCTCCAGTCACCAAGAAATCATTAGGACTATGAGACTGGTATAGGGTCTAAACGCACTCCTTTGGGGATTGTTTAGTCATTGCATCCGAATGGGCAAAGCCCTTGCATTTGTTTTGAAACGATTGGAGTAGCCCTTAACCAATCAATCGGTGACGCTGTTGCTGCAATAGTTCATATTGGTTCATCTAGCTCTACCACTGCAGCCACCGAATCAAAGACTTGTTTTCAACAAACCACTGCCAAAAACAGTTGTTTGTTCATAACAATCCGCTGTGCTGTGAGTGTCACTCCCATAGTTTCAACCAGAAGTCTGCCCAGTAGGAGGCAACGACCAGGTGCATTGTTGGTCTGGCTACACCAGAGGTACGTTCAAAATTGGCGATTTGTGCAAACATTTCAAAATGATCAGATTTAAACTGTCACCCTTCGTTCAACATCAAAGTGTGTTCATTGAGAACTACCTCCTCTCTTCAGACTATTTGCTTATGTTTGCACATGTTCGCGGCAAACTCAAAGCAAATTAAAAACTGCATCAAAGCAAATATGTTCGTGAACATTCACTATGTTCGCCAATTCTGAACGCACATAGAATTTGAACTATGATGGGGCACGGGGCATTATACAGCAATCAAGGACTGTATCCTTAACCTTCAGTGCAGCATAGCAATCAGCCTTGCTTTGTTTTTAAAGATTTACTAAGAAAACAGCATCCAGCTGCAATTTGAGAAAAATCGTTGAGCAGCAGTCATGTCTCAAGTGTAGAGATATCTAGTGTAATGAGAATATGTGGGCATACTGTACACAGAAAGTCTTCTACCTCCTCACCAGCAAATAGACACTTCCCAAGCATGGGTTAAACATCAAAAGAGCTGCTGTAGTCTATTTGAGCATTTATATATCAGCCTTATATGAGGTATGTGTACTGAACAGTGAACATTTACAAGCGTGTGCCGGGCCAACATGTGAGCGAACACCATTTGCCCCCCCCTCCACCCTTCCCACATCACAAGCTTTATTTCCCTTCCCCACGTGATCTGATCCTGGCAGTGCGCTGAGAAGCTAATGAAGCATCTGCTCGTCTGCCTGAGGGTCACATATAAGTACATCACCGCCGCGCCATCAACATGAAATGCCTTCACCCCCTCTTCTTATCGCGGCAGCAGAGGCTGCGGGTACCGTATACATCTGGCACGGAAGACAGGAAGCGACTCCAGCTAGCACGACACGCGACCCCACGAAGATAAGTGTGACACAAAGCGGAAAACCCTGGGGAGAGAATCCGTGTGGAACCACACAAATCTGCCTTTCATCCTGCGCCCGCAATTGCCCTTTGACGGCTGCAACCAGCATTTGATTAGATTTGATCTGATTAGATTTAATCTTTTTATTTTTACAGGGACTCATCCCCATTAATCAACGTTTCAGTAAAAGTGCCGGTTTTAGCTAGCCGGCTTTCAACTGCAGTCCCTTGACAGGTTGTTAAAAACAGTTACAGTAACAACAATACTGTTGAGACAAGCATATGCACGGCGACATGGGAAAATAAATACATAACACACACAAAATACTCAAATAAAATACTAAAATAACAATAAATTGCAAACTATTGACAACATGGAAAGGAACACTACAGTTATGGATTGTGTTTACAAATCTGACTGGCCTTTAGCCATTAAAGCTGCCGTTTCCACTGGAAACTCAAGGAGAGTTTACGTCCCCCCCGCTCTGCTCTCTACCCCTCCCCCCTCCCCCTTTAAAGGTGGAGTCAGCCATGCTAGAAATTGCTGATTGGTTGCCTTAGGGTGCTCCCTCAGAAAGGTTTCCTCCCAAATTGAAAGCACACTGACAAGACTGCCAAGATAGTGTTGTGTAGTGCGGTCTGCACCACTTAGTTCGTGTGCCCATTTACAGAGAAAAGGCCGAGTTGAAATAACAGATTGTTTTTTCAGCGCACAGAACTTTGAACTTTACGTTAACAGCACGTGTGCGACAGCCTGAACCCCACTACAAGCGGGAAGGCGTATAAAAAAAGATTTATTTCCAGCGAATATCTTAGTTACACCAATATTGTTCACGGGAAACAATGTGTGGACATACAATTCCTAGTTAGAAATATTGCAAAATTCAAAGCACTTTTATTTTCAAACAGAAATAACCGACGCATCAGAGTGAAGTATGCTTGGAACAGTCCGAGCGCTCGTCTGCGCATTTGGTAGTATGCCAAGACCTTCTGTACACCGTTGAAAACCAGCCAGGTTGGGTGATTTCTGACGATATGATGTGTTGTTCTGTTTTTAGCCCATAAAATGCAGATTTTCTTTTTATAAAAATGGGAATTTTGTCAATATTACAGTAACACCAGAGTCTCATCACAGATCAATCCTATTATTTTGCTTACATCTTTTAGGGTGCAGTTACACTTTAATTTTAGTTTTTAAGTTTAGTTTCTCTTTTCAGCCAGGTCTGAAAAGCAGACAGAAGGATGATCTGGGATCGATTGGGGGCTCCTGAATGACAAATTGATGGATTAGAACAAATGGAGGCTCTCTGGCGATAATCCTGTGATAAAATGAGATGCACTGGAGCTTGAATGAGCCCCAAATTAAACGTAACGAAGAAGGGAGGAAAGGGGTGTGTGTGTGTGTGTGTGTGTGTGTGGGGGGGGGGGTGGTCGTGGATGCAGCAGAAAGCCCAAAATTACACAGAAATACTGCTCATGCTGTGTAACACATGAAGGCCTCCCGAGGTCCTTTAATTGAATGCACAACGTTCATACATGCGCACCCCCGCCCCATAGTTCATATACATTATGAGTGTTTATTCCATACAATTATGTAATGGCTAAAAGAGTTTTATTTCAAGATACTCTGAATAGCATGCAAGTATGTAGGTGCAAGTATGTAAGAAATTAAAATCCCTCGTATTTAAACACTAAAATGTACTCTCCTAATAATTTGTCCTGATGGTCGTCATCAGTTTGACCTCATTAGAGACACTGCTAACCTAAACGACAGCCAGCATTCTTCCCCAGTTCAGTTAATTTGGTTCTTCTAAACAACTTGTCCTTTGCATTACAGACCACAGATGACGTCAGTAATGCAACAGAGTTAATCAGGGGCAAGAAGATGAGTTAAAAAAATAGCCATCACGTAATATTGATTTTGACTTTTGAAAGGGAAAATATTCCATCTGTGATGCAAAACAAATAGTCTTTGCATGAATGTGAGCATGTGAATTACGTTCATCCAGTAAACCGACCAAACGAAGACACTGTGCTCTTTCTCCTTGTACGCCACAGAGATTCTATTGCTTGACAGCATGGATGCACCAAAATAATTAGCAGCAAGCATACAAATGAGTTTCAAATTTCCCTGTTACTCCTTAAGCAAGGCATTTTATTCTAAATCATTCCTCACCATCGTTTAATTGTTTCTCAGCTGATTATAAATAAAAAATTCAGCATTAGTGCCAAAGCCACAATAACGCGACCATCAGCCAAATCTCTTTTCTGACAACTTCACCCAACCTTATCATAATGTTTTTGTCGTGACAAACATCACATTCAATTAATTCTTTTCACAAATAAAGAAGTAATAAATGTGCCAGAATTGATGAGGATGAGTGTGTAAAACTCTCCCCCGCAACAATGTGACATTTCACATAATTTGGTTTGAAATGGTGGTGCCGGTGACATTATCTCCACTTCAGTGCCTTTTCTAATATGATATCTACTGCCTGCCTAATTTCTACCACCATTTGTAAATGTCACTTTAGCAGTATGCGTGAAATCATATTACATAATCAAAAAAAAAAAAACGAAAATGTTTTATATCAATATCATTTTAATATTATGATCATTATGGTTATAATAGATATTATTATGTATAAGTAGTAACTATATTTATATATATGTTTTTTTTTTATACAAAGAACTATATATTAATAATAACCTGACATTTTGCTACCAAGGTGACGCACAGTGCCAACACCCCATCTCCGTGACTACTGTGTGCTGTGCCACGGCAACCATCCCATCATACTCCGGCAGCCCACCAGTGTCACTAGCATCGCACCATAAGGTGTAATGAGAGAGAGAGAGAGAGAGAGAGAGAGAGAGAGAGAGAGAGAGAGAGAGAGGCAACACCCTCTTCGGCCAGATGTCAGGCATGCGTGACTATCCCCCCTCCCACCCCCCCACGCCCCGTAGTCTCCCGCCACGCACAATCCCATTCCCCTGTTCTCCCCAGGCCTTGTGCAGCCCCTCCTCCCCTCCAGAGCTCTCCCTCCCTCCCTGCCCTGAGTGTCTCAGTGAGGGTTATGGTTACAGCACTGGCCCTTATGCAGCACAAGCCACGCTTCGTCACGCTGCAGATTGTCCCGGTGGAGAGTTGGGTGTGTGTGGGTTTGCGTGTGTGTGTGTGTTTGTGGGTCGTTGTGTTTGTGCGTGGGATTGTCTGTGTGTGTATAGGTGTGTGCGTGTGCGTGTGTGTGGTGGGGGGCTAAATCCATCTCCGTTCAGCGATGGGATACACCGGCAAGAAAACACCCAGTCACAGCAAATCTGTCTCTCTGTCCCTAGAGCAACATTTGCACACAGACGCCAGTGTGTCCGTGCGTGTTATGTGTGTGTGTGCGTGCGTGCGTGCGTGTGTGTGTGTGTATGCAGTATACAAGCGGAAATGGAGAGTGGTGATCTCCAGGGTCTCGTAATTGGTTAGAGAGCTCATTAGGTAGTGACGGGGGTGTTCGGGTGGGGATGGTGGGGGCTTTAGGGAGAAGAAAGTGATGGGCAGGAGAATGTGACCTGTCCTGCACCCCCTCCACCATATCGTGGCCACCAGGGACTTCTTAACGGCATCTGCTATACATATTTTACAATACAATTTATTGTAGCTTTGTGAATTTATATAAACATAAAACAGGCATTGTCATTTTATGGATGCTAAGCTTCATGATGTTCCTACTACTGTATAAATACATACTTTGGGGGAACTTCCAGATGGGCTCCTCCCATCTAATGAAATCCAGAGCAGCAGCTTGTTCTAGAACATCTAGCCAGAGACTTGTTAAAGCCCATGCTTTTTAGCAGAGCTTTAAGAGAGTTTGCTGTACGTCAGTGTGCTGATTGATAGAGGATAATTCTGTCCTTGGTAGCCAGCAGATGTTCTGTCACACAGATGCTAGCAAATTAGACTGGCTCACGAAAGATGCTGTTCCTTATCATCACCTGAGAAATAAAGGAAAAAAGTAATAAACAAGAGATAAACTAATGATTTCTGATCAATATGATGTAAGCATTAACATTACGAACACTGAATAAGTGTGCTCTTTATTGTATCTTATGTTACATTCAGATGAAACAACATGTCAAAAACTATTAGGTTTTAGTTATCGTTATAGTTTAGTTTAGTTTACGTACACTTTAAGGTAACAGATAAGTATAGTGAAGTTCAGATAGCAATGAATGTCTTTATGATCCCAATGCTAATTTTGGGATGGTATTTAATCACCGGCCTCCACCATCCTTATTTGAGAGTAAGTACAATGTTCTTCATACAGGCTTGTACTGCTTAACACTCCATATTCATATTTTTAAAAATCTTATATCATTTAATCCAAAGAAAAATGTATAGTATTACATGATTTGCACCCAGTACAGAAATACATGAGTACAAGCAAATGTTGTTGGTTGGATATATGTTATTGTTAAACAGGTACTTTATCATGCTCTACACAACATCTTGGTATTTTAAAGAATTACCCAGATCTTAAAACTAGAGCCACACAGCAGATGTTTACATGCACCTTCTACAGGTAATCTCAACAAGTACCACAAATTATAAAATCTGCCTTAGATCAGCATCAACATTACATCCCTTCTTAAACAAAGGTTCTTAGACAATAAATCATTTAATAATACTTTCCTCATTTAACTTTTAGCTTGGAATTATACAGTACGCAGTGCTGATAAACTGTCACAGCAGTGTCATTAAACTGTTCAGGATTTGTAATAGTTATTTACATTTCATAATCGCTTGTTAAATGAATTCCTTCAGAAAATGGTTCTCCGTCGCATTAAAATATATGCAAGGCATTTTTAATGAATGATATGAAGACAGCATTGTGCTCTTATGTGGATTGTCTCTCTTCTCCACATAGTTCGGCTGGTCTGAAGCAGAACAGAGGGCTTTAGATAAGACAGAGATGGTTCTGGGCGTGCTTTTACACTCTCTGAAGAAACTCTTTATACCTACCAACAAAGAGCCATTTCAATCAATTCCTTTCTTGTAACTGAGAGAGCCACACACTTTGATGCCTCTCTCTTTGAGGATGATGTTTATATATTATTTATATATTTTTCAAACTCCACAATCAGTTGCTTATCAGCCCAAATTAGCAAGGCGCTCGCAGTCCCATCACTCGCTGTGTTTTGATGCATTTTTAATATTTTTGATGTTAACGCTGCCAAAAACATAACACGTACATATACTCATACCAGGTTGATATTGTGTTATTAACTACTTCACCATACCGTTTCACACAGTACATGTTGGGCACACATGCACCTTGCCATATACGATCAAATCATTACGCAGACGATGATTGACTATAGTGTTAGCTGTCATTATCATGATAATGAATCTACACAGCAGCTATCACTGTTGAAATGTCTGTTCATTTAATAGGGTTCTTCGTAATTGGATAACCTCAACTTGCAGAAAACAAACAAAAAAAGGAATATTTCCTTCAAGCCACATCTAAAATGAATGATCTTCCTGGGGAAATATATTGGAGGGATTGATATGGAAATAATAACGCTGTGCAATCAGTTTGTAGTGTTGCCACCAGATCCTCAAATCACCCTGCACTCCACGCTGCTTTCATCGTACGCCATTCAGAGGCTGCCTTCCTTTATGCGATGATGAAACGCACTGATTTTCTGGGATTCCTCCTGTCCACCGCCTCTGGCCACGCTGTTTCCAGTCAGCAGGCGTTTTCTGCAGCAGCTCTGACCTTTGACCTACGCCACGCTGATAGCTGCAAATGGAGGTGGCCATGTCACTAACTTCTCAAAAAGTGAAATGGTCATGATGTTATTCCTTTCCAAATTGCTTTTCCATTTTACTGTCAAGTAAAAAATAAATACAACTCTTGAGTCAAAATAGATTACGGCTCCAGTAAAATAATGAAAAGAAAAAGCAGAAGGGCTCTAGACGCCGAGTTCCAGCGTCTTGCTAGAATCTTGGCATCTCAGTCAATGGCCTAAAGCGTTGCAAAAGCGGACAAATGTCATCAACATTTTGAAGTATTTCCTTGACACATTTATTATTTGACTGCTTTGTGTGTGGGTGTGTGTGTGGGCGTGCGTGCCCAAACTCTACAAGTGCATATTTGGGTAGGTTACTTTTTAAACACCTCTTCATGCCGAGCCTCACCGCCGGCGGGACGCACACCCCACAACAACTATTCGTGTGAAGCTTATTTGTTAATATACATGTGTGGTTGCTATTATTACAAACGTCTGGATCGCCAAGACTCTCGGCTGTCAATATAATTTAACGACCAATGCCCAAATTAAAGTCAACCAGATTAAAACCTATATTGCATATTTGCGTGTGCAAATATCACTTGTGCATGTTGACACGCACATAAATAGCACACTTTTTTATGTCAGGCCATATAATCCCACAGCATCGGAAAGAGCGCACTCGCGTTGATGTAGGACATAGTCTCTGCTTTCACATAGCAGCACGACTGGCAAAAACATCGTATAAAGACCACGAGTATTAGAATTAGAATTAGAAATAGCACACTTCACCTGTGATGAGTTAGTTGAGAAAGCTTTCCCCGGATCGACCGTAAAATCTCTTTAAAATGATATTCCATAAACAAAATGAAACGTCTTACTGATCGTCCATTTTGAATACCTCCCGTCGATGTAGAGCGGCGATACTTTGGGGGATGTAGTTCTTTGAGAGACATCTTAAAGCCATACATACAGTCTGCAAATCAGACTGTATGTATAATCAGCTACTTACTAACCATGCTAGTTCAGTAATGTGCTGCTGGCCAAGGTAACCTTGGAGCCATGTTATAGAACATCCCTGAATTCCAGAGCCCTGTGAGAGAAGTTTTGAGTCACCCCAGACATTCATTGAAGAATGAAACCATTGCACGATAATGGCCTACAAAATGACAGTGCTTGTGAAAGTGCGTGTGGCTTTAAGAATTGTTTTGTCGTCAGCATAAGTTAATACAGGATGGAGAGTCAATGTCAGTTTTCTGGCATGTAACTCAGTGAGATACTCGATGTGGGTGTGCTATCAAGGGCATTGTGAAGTGGTATCTATTTGATACCACTAATGGATATTTTGCAAAAAGGCAGTGAGGAAAAGAAAACTTAAGCACTTTTAATTTGTGGAAACTTTGTACACCTACTATATAGACATTAGATCATGGCTTCAAGATTGTTTGAATGATCAGCCAGTTGTGTAACCTTGATGGAATCCTGTTTAATTCGCAAGTTCAAGTCCACACATCATTGAGGAAAACGCTTAATTTGCAGTAATAAAGCCATCATTGCTGTATGAGAGCCATCCATTTGAAATCTCTCTTGATCCCCATCTTGTGCTAGTATAGTCACCTTGTATTTAACTTGTGTTTCAGGCCTGTTTCTGTCGCTCTCTGCCCTGTGTTTACCTCATGTTTCAGGCCTGTTTCCCTGTCACTCCCTGCCCTGTGTTTAACTTGTGTTTCAGGCCTGTTTCCCTGTCACTCCCTGCCCTGTGTTTAACTTGTGTTTCAGGCCTGTTTCCCTGTCACTCCCTGCCCT
>JAODLL010002144.1:0-12597 GCA_026546735.1 Forbesichthys agassizii
AGAGAGACAGAGAGAGAGGGGCCATATGTGGGAGAGGGGTGAGGGAATAACAGTTGAAAGAGAGAGACAGAGAGAGAGGGGCCATATGTGGGAGAGGGGTGAGGGAATAACAGTTGAAAGAGAGAGACAGAGAGAGACATTGACAGTGTGGTACTGCGCCACACTCTTCAAGACTTGTGCCCAGCCATATTGACTGGCCCTTACAGCCAAGGGTCTGTTTGAGGCATATCTCATCACCGCCCTTGAGTGACGGGGAAGAAATCAAAGCGTTAGATAGCTTTGCTGTGTTCACTCACCGCTATGTATTGATGCTAGTATTGATGGTTCATTGATAGTATTGTGCACGCCAAAATGCAGGATGATTGTGTAGATGTAAGGTTTCACTGGACAGCTACATGTGATATTTAGTATGTGAGATGCAGTAAAACAGTCATTAAAAATCTATATAAATTCTGAAATACAGATGGTCAGTTAGAAGTGTACTTTGTGGTTTCTGTTGTTGAAATTGAGACCCCCTTCTCCCCACACACACTATGTCCTTCAGGCAAACCATGGTTTGCCTGAAGGACATAATTTCAACAACAGAAATGTCATGTCATCACATCGTCAGGTAAACGTCATGTAAACGTCATGTAAACCTGGACACTATCTGCCCTGGATGCTATAGGTCTCAGACATCTACTTACTCACAGCGTTAAGGGAAGTTCTCTGGCTCATATTTCCAGAGATTAATTACAACTGACCTCTTCCAACCTTCGTGCAGCTAGGGCACCATGGTAACCCCAGTGCGACGCGTTATGCTGTTGCAGGGCAGAACGCGGTTGGCGCAAATCCAGAAGAGCAGGACAAGCGGTATGGCGTGAAATCAGTGCCACGAGACGAAGCTCTGTATTACAGATTTGTGTGCTTGCAAACAATGTTTATGTACTTGCAAAAACGATGTGTTGTGATCGTGGCTAGATCACTTGGCTAGATGACGTGACACAGAAATGGCGTTATTTGATTGGATGTAATGGTTTGGGCAGCGCTGTACAGATACTTTTTTTTTCTACGGAGACACAAATATTTTTACAGATTTGCTGATAATTTTCTACATGGACACAAAATATTTTATACAGGTTTTCGGGTCTTTTTCTACAGAAACACACATAGTTTTTGCAAGTACACAAACATTGTTTGCAAGCACCCAAATCTTTATTACAGAGCTTCGTCTCGTGGCACTGATTTCACGCCATACAAGCGTGGCCTTGGAATCTTGTTTGAAAGGAATACGTTGCTGGTCTCTCATGCATCAGAGCACGTTATCTAGCCGCACACATGCATACATTTATGCGTGCTCGTCTCAGGGCTACCCCTTTATGACAAGCAGTGAACCGTATAGGGAGGCGGGCAGACGGAAGCGAGATGGAGCGGGCAGAGCTTGTTGACCTCTTCTCCGTTTGGGTCGCTGTGATTGCCAGCGCAAATTACCCTCCGTCCAACAGCATGAGGCTTTATAAAGCCCAGCTGATTCACTGCATGCTCTGCACACACGCACGCACGGTTTTGTTCCTGTCAGGAATTTAAGTTCAGTCACAAGCTCATGTCTGTGCGTTTGTGTGTGTTGTGATATAACACGAGGAGAAAAGTTGAATATTAATTTGACAGAAAAAAGGCCTCAAATAGTGTTCATGTCTTTGCAGGAACCAAGTTTGAGGAGAGAAAATGGGGTAGGGAATCAATATTTAATCCTCATGTAAGTGTGTGTGTGGGGGGACAATCTGCACACACCCCATTGCCCAAACTACTAATTACTTTAACAGCCTTTTCCTGACTAAGGTAAGGCTACATTTTCATTTAAAAATTAAATATTCAGCAGATGTAAGTTTTTGGTGTCTACCTTGGCTTCCAGTGTTTTTGGAGAGGATCAATTTCCCTGTGTGTTTTGTCAGTTACAATATGTGAATTGTGTATGTGTGAGTTTCTGTTTGTAGCTAGTTTCACTTGCCAATTTCTGCTCCCTAACATCTCTTGTTTATTATGTCAATCTTTTAAACATCAGCCAGGCATGGCAGCTATGCTAATGTAGGTATTGAAATTCTGCTGTTCTCCCACACCATCTCTCTCTCTCTCTCTCTCTCTCTCTCTCTCTCTCTCTCTCTCTCTCTCTCTCTCTCTCTCTCTCTGTTTCCAACAGGCTACTGAGGCAGCTAGCATCATTAACATAAATAGCCAGGAGGTTTAAACTAAGGCATGTGTCAACTATTGTGTCAACGCGTCAAAAATAGATTTCCCCCAACGCTGCATAACATGTTGTGTGAAATGGTTAGTACCCACAGACACACGTCACAAATCACTGCTTTAATAGGAATCCATCACCTGTGACATACAGTATAACGCCCACTTAGGGCAACAATTGGTCATGTTTCAGACTTGTCAACTGTCCCCCTTGACATTCTCCCTTCCCTTCCCTTTCCCGTTTCTCCCACTCTCATTGAGATTTCTGTTTGAATGGAATAAAAGGCTTTTCCTTTATGATGTGCTGATGGAGGATGATAAGCCGATGGGAAAATGCGTCAAAGGCTGTTTCATGGTGAGGAGCTGGCTCAGGAAAACAACTTGCATCTATGACACGCACACACACACACACGCACGCACACACACACATCTCAGCTAGTTTAATGATGTGTGTTCAACGTTAAAAAATCTACTGACAGAGAGATAAGTAGTGAATTTATGATGGAATATGTGCTGTGTTAATGGTTTAGTCAATATCAATTGAGGAAAGTTAAACACAACATTGTTAGCATAACAAATCAATATATCTATTGGCATACTGTAGACAGTTAAACGTTCAATAAGGCTGCAGGACTATTAGGTGATTATGAGACATTTTGTACATCTTTGTATTGATACAGTTCTATTCAGTATGTCATAGCTGGGGACATTTTTTAAAAGTACTGTTTGTATGGTTGCAGAAAGAGGCAGACTGCAGTGCATTCACTACTGAATAAAGGAACAATAGCAAGGGGTATGTTATGTCGTCAGTTTCACTGGTAATATAGCAACAATTAAAAGTTTTTACATTTAAATTTTAACAAAATTATTATCTGCTGCTTAGTAATGTGGATACTGATGGCCAGAGCTTGGTTAAAAATGCACTAAGTGGGTAGGAACTATTGAGCAGACAATTAACATAATATAGCTTGCATTAAAAGAAGAGGGACAAGCCTATTCCAACACATTTTTTGCCTATTTGTCTTAAAAAAAAATTCAAAATGTAGGCAAATATGGTACAGTATGTCTTCAGATCTAGTCTCAGACTTCTAAGACGACATCTATGGTTCCTCTCACCACATCATCTAATGAACATTAAAAATGTAAAAGGTTAAAAATATACTCGTTTCACACATTCTTCTGATCATCTTGAAGGGCTGCATATGGCACTATTACAGAACAAGCTGATAGGCAGGAGGCAGTTATGGACATATTTAAGGCTTGTTCTGTTATTGAATACAGTACGTTGAATATATAGTAGACTGTTATTGAATGTACAGTAAATGCATTATTATGATTAAGAGTGTTATATAGGTGAGATTACTGTAAAACCCAGCAGTTATACAGTATTTGTATGTAGCCTACATGATGACAATCCATGGAGGCATGGTGAAGCGATTAGGAGGTCGGTTGGCCATAATTATGCCAAAACAGCCTCTTGCTGTGTGTTGTGGAGACTGAAATGGGAGTATCTGATGTGCACATTTGCTTTCATTTCTCAAACCTATTCCATTTCATCCCCTACTTCCCTGTCCCTGATATCTCTCTCTCTCTCTCTCTCTCTCTCTCTCTCTCTCTCTCTCTCTCTCTCTCTCTCTCTCTCTCTGTCTGTCTGTCTGTCTGTCTGTCTCTTCTACAGGGGATACAAATACAAACCCTAACGAAGCCCAGAGAGATGATCTTTTCATACGTCACCATGAGGATCGGCGAACATGAATTAATAAATACAGAACGGTGACAGTAACAAAGGCTTTCCAATTAGCATGAACATCATTATCGTCAGTAAGATTCATCTTCGGTGATGCAACAGATTTGGCAATTTGATCATACTAATCCTTAACCTTGAATAATCCCAAAATAGACCGGTGTTTGCTACCAATGTGCCTGCAGCGATGCATAAGGAACTAGCATATTCAGGTGGTCATCTCAAGGAATCTATCTTGAGACGCAGGAAGGACAATTCCAGCCTTCAATTTGATCAGGATGGGGTGTGAGAGCTGACAGGAACTATTGGTGTTTTAGCTGCCGGAACCTTCTGTGACAGATGGTTGCGGGGGACTGGGATATAATTTCCCTGTGCCTTCCATGTGCATGCTGTAATGGCATTCACCCATGTAGCCCGTATACCTGCAGAAGCACAGATCTCTCTTCGGCATGGAATCCACTTCTTTTCCATGGTAACAGCGTCGATGATCGATGTTGCCACAGTTTCATCATCATTATCATCATCATCGCCATCACAGAAATGCCCCGGGGGTAAAGTTGGAAATATACATGTTGACTTTTGAGTTCTCGCAGCACAAAGCAAGCCGGGCGTGCTCTGAATGGTGCCACAGCAACACATTACTAAAACTGTTATTTAAAACAAGTCAAGAAGAAAAATATTTCAGGTAGATGATCAATTATTCCTTATGCAGCATTAGTGTTTATGGTTATTGTGTTATATACAGAAATGTATGAACGGAAATGTTAGCCTTTCCAACTGTAATTAACAGTTCCTTTGAATGGTGATCAGCAGAGATAACACTCCAGTGTCAATTTACATTACCTCGTCGTACTTTGACTTGTAATTACCGCTGTTAGAGCTCGAGATTACACCACACAGGCAACAGCTAATCTGTCCACAGAGGCATTTCTCCAAATGACACAACATTTGAGACATTTTTTCATTATAGGAAATTAGGATGTCTGATTTAGACTTGTTGACGCTGAAACTAGTGGACAAATGCAAGACACAAACTGACTGCCATGTCTCTACATAGAACCTGACATCAGGAGCCTGACACAGAAATTGTTTTCTCTGGCTTCATGTTTGGCAGGGTGATCTCCTGTCCCTTCTTTTCCAAACCTTTTAAAGGTAAATTAAAGGGACATTTTAATTTCCTGTGTGTCTCTGTCTTTTAGGGCCTGTTTTTGTTTTCTTTTAAATATAAATGGTTTTGGCTTGAATGTTGAATTTTGTTTCCTTTGTGAAGCACTTTGTAAAATATATATATAGTTCATCATTTGGTGAAGTGCTGGTCCTATTCAGTCGTTCTGATTCTCCTTTCACTACTGTTTCTCAAGACTTTACTTCTGATACTGAATGTCTGCAAAGTTGATTGCTTTCTCTAGTATAACTTCTTGTTACTCCAATTTGTTGTTTAAATTAAAGAACATAAATACATCTTGAATACTACCACAAATTGAATGTGGTTAATGAAAATGCCCATAGATTCCAGTCCACAAACAATGGAAGCTTGTTTATTTTAATCAAAGTTGGTTAGAGGACTTAATATAAAGGTAAGGACGATACTAAAGGGTTTAGCCGAAGTTTAAAACTCTCATCTATCACTAATGAAAACATTCCACTTTACTTTTTGGAACAATTATTTTACGCAGCAAGTATTCCGTCATAATCTTGATGTTTCATTCTCATAAATGGAAAACGCAGGAGACGGACACAAAAAGCAAGTGGAAAGATATCGTGAGCCACTGCAGACATTCCTAAATGCTAATATGCACACTGGTGCAGGTGCACAGGCAAGAGGCAGGAGATACACCATCTGTTTAAGCAGACAGGGAATTCCAAGTATAAAATATTCATTATGATTCACAGAAACCCCACAAGATAAAGTACAACGAAACATAGAAACATACACGCAAACAAACGTACAAAACACACACACACATGCATGCTATGCACACTGTTAATGAACCTGCTACACAGACCTATACATCTCGCTGTTGAGCCAGAGGCTTCATGTATGCCTCAGGCTGTTTGTATTTATTTAGGTGAATTAGACTGCTGGTTGTGTGTACTCCGCATGTGTTTGCATGGCTGCTGTGCTACGGCCTCCAGACCGAGTAAGTACTCTGTTCTCAGTGGGTTTCTAGGACAGAGCACGTTTCATGTGTTGAGAATGCTTTGTTTCCATATCGGTACATTTTGTTTTGTTTTGTCTCTCTGTTGCTTGTAGCGTCGTAGAACCGCATAAAGAAGATGCCATCCCTTCATCTTGGGCCGTTCAATCAGCGGGGAATGGAACTTGGCCTTTCCTTCCGCTAGACTTAGTTCTATCAGCGTATGGGACAGCGCGTGTCTCTCCTCTGAGCTCTCCGTGGACACATTTCTACTGGTAATTGCCAAATCTGTGTCGCATTACAGCTCTCAATGCTTGCCATTGGGTGCCAAATGACGCCAACACCTAATGAATTATACATCCGCTTGGATGGGTACAGAGAGACGAGTCTTGAGTGTGCTTGTGTGTGTGTGTTTGAAAATATTAAAATTCATTACTGTCTTCAGTGGTTAACACATGTATAATAACACTGACATTTGAAGAGTGTCTACAGATTATATTTTGCATTACATTTTCCTTATAAGCAGAGTCTGAATTGTATGATGGAATGTAATTTATTGAGGTGTTATGCTGCTGTTTCTTGACTCACTGGGAGCCCTTATTCTTCTGCAAATGAAGTGATTTGGTTTCGCTACAACAGACGTGCTTCTGCGCTAACTACATTTACTTTATCTAACCTATAGTGGTTTAGTCTCAACAAAAAGTGTCAGTGAGCATGTGATGTACAGGGGACATTAAAACACGTCATATGCTTAACACTGGCCCTCTATGTGCTGACATGGCTGTCAGACATGAATATGATAAGATCAGCTTGTCTGCGTGAGATCTTGACATAATCGTATATTGAGTAGTGCTGGCAGGCCATCAGCCAGCACACCGACATGTAGTGACACGGTGATGGCCATACACAGTGCACCGACCATGCTCGTGAAGCCAGGGAACAGCATGCAGGATTAATGACATGGTCATCACAGCTGATCTCATCAATACTCAGGTGTATTGGTGAGGTTAGGGTTCATATCGATCAATAGCATCTTCTGTGTAATCCTCTCCCCTAATGGCAATTTATCTCACTTTAGTCGCCATTTCCTTCCTGTATTACAACCAGTAAAATTATATTTACTATTTGATAGGGTTATAATATTTGACAATCCCAGTAAAATTGCATGGACTTAATGTAGAGATTTCATCCATCCATCCATCTTCATCGGCTTAATGTATAGAGTGAGATATTTCATTTAATTGAATTTACTTAATCTATCTTTAACATTAACATTAAAACTATGTTGTATAATGCTGGGTTCTACAAGGAACGACTGAACGCTTTGGTCTCTTTAGGACTTCCAGTTAATCTAAGGACTGTGATCATATGGCAATTCAGGACTGGGAAAGTCTTCATATCATGGATCGGTACGCTTGGCTGTTATTGTGGCGTTCCTGTTCAGCTCACGCCACACTTCATCAGGCTAACACGCAACACACGGACAAAACTAATGATGGTGAAAAGCATCCGTCAGGACACACAAAATCCAGTCTCCTCGATGCCTGTCTCACTTTTGCACCCCTATACTGTACGTCTGACCGCATGCAGGGCAAAAAGAACTTAAAAGAAATCTACTAGAAATCTCACCTCTCATAGCCAACGAGACCATCCTCTTCCTTCCATCCATCCATCCATCTTCTCCCGCTTATCCGGAGTCGGGTCGCGGGGGCAGCAGCTTCAGCAACGGACCCCAAACTTCCCTTTCCCGAGCAACATTAGCAAGCTCTGACTGGGGGATCCCGAGACGTTCCCAGGCCAGTTTGGAGATATAATCTCTTCACCTGGTCCTGGGTCTTCCCCGAGGCCTCCTCCCAGCTGGACATGCCTGGAACACCTCCCAAAGGAGGCGCCAGGAGGCATTCTTACTAGATGCCTGTACCACCTCAACAGGCTCCTTTCGACGCAAAGGAGCAGCGGCTCTACTCCGAGTTCCTCATGGATAGCTAAGCTTCTCACCTTATCTCTAAGGGAGACGCAAGCCACCCTTCTGAGTGTAACAGGGTTAAAAATATAGTTCATATCAAAGTATTAAAATATAATACATATTCAAAGTAATGTATTGTTATAGTTAAATATAGTTTAGAAATTTGGTACTTGAAAATCTATGCCTAATGTCCACTTAAATCACTTTACGCTAGAATGGGAGGGGGGATATGACGGAGTACACCTGGCAACCGGAAAAGGGAAAGGAGAAGAGAGTTGGAGACCAGAGACACGAGGGAGAAATGTTAATGTTTTGACTAACTTGAACGTTTAAACTAATTAGAAATAGGTTTTGTTTGGATTATCTGCCCGATAATCAGTATCCTACATAGCCTTCTACATTAGTACTGTACATTTTACCAAACGTCTACACGATGTTTGTTTAAATTCACTAACCCAGTGAGCTGTTAAGTGTGAACAGAGATTAGCAACATTTTAGCTAAACCAGCTAAATCGATTGGTTGTCTGTTGAGGTCGGAACCGAAGTACTGTACCTGGTCTGAACTCATTCTTCTGGCCTCGTGGGATTGTTGGAGGGTCGTACCAGTCGTCAGTCCTGCTCATGAACTAGTGCCAAAGACTCGTGGTCATTACTGAATATTAAGGTACCTTCTGTTTATTTTATTGCTCGTGGAGTGAAGCGGCCAATTTGTTTTGGGCCTCTACGATCACAAGCCTCGCCCCAGGCCTGCAACGTGTTTTCTTTTTTAAATAAGAAATAAGATAAGATGGGTGGTTTATTATCTGGGGTGCTGTGTGAGTGGTGTGTGGTTGGGGCTCATATTCCGGTTGACTGTACCAAGAATGGACATTTTAATACAATATTTTGTTAAGTACAAACAAGAGTTTAATTTATAAGTAATTAAGGCAGAGTTATAGTGAATAACCTGTATGCATTTCATGTTTTGAAGTTCAAGTATATTACTTACGTTTATCTTTTTAAAAGGGAGTCCTGTGTGTTGATATTTGATTTCATATGCTATACCTAAAAGGAACTTAGGGCCTTGCCCTCAATGCATGTGTTATAGGGTAAGAGCGCTACATAAGCATTTTTCAAAGTCAACCATATTAAAACAAATATCGTATATAATTCGTAGGAATTATCGCGATTCATTGCCATGACGCTCGTAAAATAATATTTTTTTTAAGTCATGTGTGATTTATCTGATATTATCAGAGAGAGCACATTTTCGTGGTTCTAACACTGTTCTCCCCTTGCCGATAGCAGCATGCCTTAAAAAGATATCTTATAAACAACGCGATACGAATTATGCATTTAGAATTAGAAATTGCGCTATGTGCCTTACCTGTAATGCGTTTGTTGAAAAAAATCTACCCCGGATTCAGCAAAGAATGCTTTTAAAACCGTTTTCCAACGCCGGTTCAATCACTCGTTTGAAAGCTTGGCATCCATTTTAGAAAAAATAAGCGATTCGAGACTGCGGTTCTCTGGGAGCTGTAGTTCTATTATAGGAGTGCTGGCGCTCCGAGTTTCCAAGAGTCGTTTAAATTTGTTTAATTTGGCCAATCACAGCTCTGGCTAATTTCAGGAGACTGAGAATGACGTCATCGTTCACCCAAAGACAGCTGTCAATCAAATTCTCCAGGAGAGAAAATGAAATTATTACATTTAAACTATAGTTTAGTACATATATTAATAAAATATTAACATAAATAAGTGCATTTATGAATACTTATTTATCTGAAGTTTTATATGCCAAACTATTTCAACATTTCTGCCTTTCAAAATAAAACCATACATTTTTTTTACACAATGCCCTAATCCTTGAACATATATACTCATAAGATGTTGTATTGTAGTCCTATAGTGTAAAGAAGTTGCTAATGCTTAATTTCCAAAAAGTTATTACATAAAATAGTACATTATGTATAATTTTGCTGTATTTGAGATTAGTTTACTAATAAATAGTATCATCCACATGGAATATTTAACCTGAATTGGAATCTCACATGGGTTATCTACATTTTAATACCAAAATAAGCTTTGTAACTTGTTCAGAACTGCATAAATCCTTACGAATGAAAATGAATGTTTTTGCAAGGAAAAAAAAAAGGAAAAATGCCTAGGTTTGGACTAGTTTACAAGAGGTTTTAACAGTAAGGATCTCTAAATTGAGAGGAGTCTTTGATAAGAAATACGAGCAGTCCTACACAGATTAATTGTTTACAGTCTTTGAAAGAATACCCTGTACACCGCCGGTTTATAAATTAAAGGATTTTGATGGGGAGATTGTTGAAGAATCATTTTATGAGCAAGAGATACAAAAAGTTGCAGTGTCACTCGACAAGTTATATCACGTGGAGAAGATTTTACAGACAAAAACACGCAACGGTCAGAAATATGTTCTAGTGCAATAAAAAGGCTGGCCTGAAAAATATAATTCGTGGGTCCTATCGACTTTGGTGCAGAACATTTGACAGCGGCTAAAGATATGGATCACGCATTTTATGCAACACTTGCGAGCAACGGTAGCACAAACACGTTCAAAAATAATACAGCCTCCTGCTTCACTATAGATCTTAGCCGACCGCTTGATCTAACAGGGTATTGGAAAGTCATCTTGAGCGAGATCACGTACCCTCATACATGATTTAACATACCGGCAAGCGGTAATAATTTTGACGTGTTAATTACTGATCCCGCCAAGAAGGGCTCGTGCTAAGGGATCCAGAGGGGATATCACCGCAGCCTCTCAATAAGCATGGAGGCCAAGAAGAATCGCTTAAAATTACTCACGGCAGCTATGACACTATACATGATGTGCCCAAGGAGCTAAATACTACGATAACGCATTCTTATAGGCAACCTGGAGGGGTTCTCCACACTAGATATCAACCTGTGGGTCGAAAAGTGGAAATTAAGACCAATTTAACAGGGAAAGCGGTGTATGTACGGTTCAGAGGCCCCCTGGCGTACATTCTTGGATTTAAAGACAACTTGTGGTTCAAGCTGATAGATCAGTATTTACCAGGACCGTACCCCGCTAATATGCATGCGGGGAACTATAATTTGTTTGTTTATACAGACATAGCTGACCATCAGATTGTAGGCTATAGCTATGTGCCTCTACTTAGAACAGTTAAAACAAGGGGAAGTACATGGACATCGTCACTTTAAACTACACCAAGCCTCAGTACGTACATGTGCGAAGTGGACATATAGAGACCATAACAGTTTAAGTCAAGACCGACCAGAATCGACACGTGCAATTCACATACGGCAAGATAGTGCTTAAATTACACTTTCGTCCGGTCAAAAGAATAGACACCGACTACTAGAATGGGGCGGTCAAGTGAGGATTTGTATACAGATCCAAACCGGTTTATAGATTATTACGTATCACAGACAGGGTCTGGTTTGCCAGGCTTTACAGGGGCGGTACATTACCGTACATTACGGTCGTGGGATAGGCTCAATTTTATCAAAGCTTTTTAAATTTGTAGCCCCGCTGCTAAGGAGAGGTTTTCAGCTTAGTAAGCCCCATATAAAAAATGCTGCTAAAAATATTGCTACAGATGTATTCAGTGCCGCAGTAGCTAAGACATCAAAGCCTCCTGACCACGACCACAAGACGGATCAGGCCTAATGGTCCTATCACGTCGCCCCCTGAAACGCCCTCCAGGAATGTGACGCCCACCCGCCGCTAAAAAACGACGCCCAGTGGCTAAGAATCACTCAAAACATAGAACTGTCAGAAATACGCACACTGCAGCAAAGAGAGGAGACATATTCTAACATGGCTCTCTTACACCACAAATCACATGAGTGCACTAAATCGGAGCTAGATCTTTTTACAGCGCCTATGACACAGCTATCCATCGAAAGGTCGACATGTGGAAATAATGCCTATGTCGGCGCTTACGGACTCGAGCCCCCTTGAATTAGTCATTCCTGGGGACGGAGATTCCTACCTCGATCTGAATTCAACGATGCTGCATATAATACTTAAAATTATCAATGAAGATGGCACCGCATTGGCTAACGATGCGCGCGTAGGGATTATCAACTATCCTGCAAGTACTCTGTTCTCCCAATGCGATGATTGATTGATATGATTAGCTAATCGACCGCTACACATCCATATAGGGCTATTATCGAGACACTCCTTAATTACACCCCACAGACTCTAGACAGTCAATTCAGCGTGGGGCTGTTTATTAAAGACACTGGGTTTTTGGACGCATTACCGGGTGCCGAGAACCTGGGGCTAAATAAACGGGCTCTGGCTAGCACTAATTCAAATGAGTTTCATGTGCTAGGACCCGTACATAGAGATATTTTCTTTAGTGATCGGCTGCTACTCAATGCGGTTGATTTAAAAGTCAAGCTTACGAGAGCCAAGGACGACTTCAGCCTAATGTGCGCAAATAATTTGACATTTAAACTTCAGATATTAGGAGCCTCGCTGTATATAAAAAAGGTGGCCATATCACCCACTGTCAGGATAGGCC
>JAODLL010002145.1:0-12596 GCA_026546735.1 Forbesichthys agassizii
TAAGGAACACAAAGTGGTGCAGGCCGCACAACAGTGTGTGTTACCAATGTGGGTGACACAGATTCTGAGGGAGCACCATATGGCATCGACAGGATTTCTATATTATCAATAATGTAGTTATCCGATTAATCGAAAAATAACCAATTAATCGAAAAAATAATCGATAGATCAATCAACCAAAAAAATAATCGTTTGGTACAGCACTAGTTGTCTTACAGTATTTCCAAAGTTTAGCCTTGCAACAGGCTAATCATTGCAACATTCTCACAGGAAACCAGATGTCATTTTCAAATTATATTTTTTAGCAACATTAATTGTAGGCGGATCAAACCTAAAACAAAAGAGATTTAATAATTTACTACTTTTAATACAGTTGTTAGACTGTGTATAAGGATACAAACGTGTGGCATGTGTGGTTAAAGCTGTCCGAGATAGATTATCGGTGTTGATGATAAAAGATAGTATTCTAGCTAGGGATGCACAGATTACATTTTTTCCTGACCAATTCCGATACTGGTTTTTGTCAAGCCTGACCGGCCGGTTTTCACCGGTTCCGATTTTATTGTACAGCTCGGTCATTTAGATGCAGATTTTAAATGTACTCACGTTTTAAGCCAGCGCTCGCCGTCATTCAGGAATTTGTTGACGGTCCCTTAATCGCCAACGCTAGTTTGTCATGTGTTTACATTTCTATAAGGCAGCATCCGTTTAACAGGATTGTGCATGGAGCAGCGAGGAGACACTGAAAGAAATAGTTTAACTTAACTGCCCAAATCTTTTAATCTTCGAGCCACGTGTAATCAAACTGTCGCCACCAGTAGGATAATCTACACCCTGCGTCGCCACCTGCGAGTCATCCGAGACAACATGCCTGTCGTGGTACGGTAAAGACTGGCTGTGAAGTATGCTAACTGAAAAATAAGACACGTAACTTATTTTTTCCTATAACAATAGGCTACTATGCAAATGGTTTTGATCTGTTTTACTTGTTAGATATTGACTCTCAAAGTGTGTATTCTCTGTATAAAAATAAATGTACTGAGAAGCTTACCTACGACTTGACATATTTTTTGGTCACATTTTTATTTCCACACCAAGAAATGTGTTAGGCTACCGGAACACAGATCGGCCGAAATGTTTAGAAAAACCGGCCGGTTGCCGATCGCGGGTTTTGGAGCAAAACCGGCCGTTTCCGATTGGTGTCCGGTCAATCTCTAATTCTAGCCCAAAGCTATGTTATTACTGAATATCATTCTTTTGTTATTACCATCACATGTAGAGACACTTGGTGTATTCATACATTTAAAACTACGGATTTTTCAAAAAGTTTATACACAAAAACATTAAAAAGACACGCCCCCCCATGACGCCAGGCAAACCAAGCGAAAGCAGGCGACATAAGTGTGCAGTGCTCGTTACACATGTAAATGCTTTTTTATCTTGCGATAATAGCCGATCATAATATTGAGGCAATGCAGATACAGGCACAGCACGGTTAAGGCACAGTTCTCGGGTTGTCCCCCAAGATAAACAGCATCAAACGCACTACTTTATAAATGCATTCATATGCTGTGTTGGTGTGAACACACACCCCATCTTGGATGTCTGAGTCAGAGAGCTGACTTAAAGTATTTTCAGTGCACCATGACATCACAGCTCCTCATGACCCTTCCCAAGATTCCATGGGAGGCACAAAGCACATCCCTGAAAAACCGGTTTGAACTGCTCTGCGGTTAAGAGAAGGCTGAAGCAGGTTTAACCCCCGGAGAGGCAGCCTGGCAGGGAAAAAGAGAAAAGGCCATCACAAACTCATACACGTGAAGCAATTAAGTGAGGAAAGAATGGAAAGATGGACGAGAGTTGTTGAATGTTCCTAAAAATAAGTCAGGAAAAAACAGGAGAGTGAGTACCTGAAAAGTGGTAATTGGTCAACAGTCAAGAGCCACTAGCAAGGCAGGTTTAAAAAGTTAACTTGTCATTTTTATGGGGATACAAATCTAGCAGAGAACTCAAATTAGGCTGCTATCTGAGAAACAAAACATCAAAATATTTGCAACACAAGAGGAATTAAAAAAAATGCATTTCAGCATTTTCACCAGCTCACATACAGTATACTGCAGTAAAAATGTCCTGTTTATCTCCATCTGTTTCTTCAGCCAACACAAAGACATGCACTGTGTGCAGCACCTGGGTAACTACGCCTATGATGTACAAAGAGCACAGTGATTATTAGCACAAACCAACTTCAACAACACAAGTAATGTCCAGATTAGTGCATGGATATATGTGGGTGGTGTAGATGGGAAGGCCTTGGAGTGTGAGGCACCTCAGAGACACCCTGCTGTGAGACAAGGACACATGTGCCCTGCAGTACCATGCCTAGACACAAAGGCTCTCAAACCACAAGAGATGACATGAATATTGACCTACGTGAAGTTGGTACCCCATATGGCAAGAATGTGAATAAAAGCCTTTATATTTGTTTGTGCATGCAAAATAGGGGTGCACAATATATTGACTCAATATCATGTTGTGCAATATATCGAAAATGTTGTAGATGTTCAATATTTCATTTATTTTGTGGAGAGACGCTTTCGTTGGCTGTATGCAGGCGTATAGCTGTGTTCGATTTAAGACGGATAAGTAAGATGTGTGGGCTGAGGAAGACAACCCCACAATGGAGATTGGAGATGGAACAGTGGTCAAAAAGAATGCCTCCTCGGTAGCTTGGACTTACTGATGATGTACCAGTCCAATGATTGTCAGTTGAAAACCTGCTTTGAATCTTTTTTGATGCACTCTCATAATTTTAGTTATGGGAAAATATCTATAAATATATAAGTTTATATTGATATTGCGGTTTTCATTATCAATATCGCAATCTCATTTTGTCAATATCGTGCAACCCTAAGATAAAAATGTGTGCGCAAACTGTTTTAGAGAAATACATTTAAATGTACATGTTAAACCTAGGAGAGATTCAGCCCATTTTAGCACGAGACAAACGGGAGGGCAAGGACGTCATCTGTTAATTAACATAAAATAAACCTCAATAAAACTTTAAGTAATGATGCACAAATGTTTGTTTGCACAAACTTGGACAGATAATGCGATAAGTGATATTAACATCAATATGAGGACGTCACAATTGCAAAAAAAGTAACGTTGAATTTTTCTAAAACGGGTTGTGCACATATTTATACTTTGTGTACACAAATTAATCAAAATACTTTTATTCACATTCTTAGTATATGGGGTGCCAACATCACAGAGGTTGAAAATTGGCCTATTATGTTAGGGGGAATGCAAATGGTTTCTAGCAATTATGCAAATTATATAGGCCATAACACATTTCCAGACAGAATATTGGTATGACAAAGTTTGAATATATTAATTTTCCTCTGTAAGTGTAATTATACATCCTGTGTTCGTGGTAAACTTTGGGCTCCGGCTGTATGTTAGTGCATGGTCTAAATTACTGAAGGTCTATAGACTATGGGGCAGCATCAACTAGGGCTGGGCGATATACCGATATAACAGAATTCTTTCAAAAGAGATAAGATTAGACAATATTGTTTATATTGATAGTTATATTATGCATTTATTCATTACTTTTTCAATTTGTTCATCTCTTCCTCCATGCCTGCACTTGGCCTGAGGAGTGGAGTCAAGAGCAAGCGACCACCAGAGAAAGCTCGTCAATTAATGTCGCTAAAAGTTTCACGTTTTTTCTCTATACCTGAAGGATTTAGCTCACTTAAAACAAGGATATATATCGTGCATCGGTATTCAACCTAAATATATTGGGATATCATTTTTGGTCCACATCGCCCAGCCATCAACAGCAGTGATGTACCACAAGGGTTAAAGTGCCGACAATACCTAGAAGTTTCCTCCAAGGGAACCATCCTGCTGTGTGTGTGTGTGTGTGTGTTTTGCTGGTCTCCAGATGCATGGCTGTGCCATCCCAGAAGAGACAAGGCATCATGAAGATTACATATGCCCCATGTGCTCCATGTCCGGCTGCTAAGCAACAGTGCAAAATAGGTGGCGTGGATGTGTGTTGCTGTTTGCATACACAATACCGATTGAGAGGGATCATTGCATTGAAGTAGGCTTCTGTTCAGCTCCATGACAATAACAATGACACACACGCGCAACACAGGGTTCACAGAACGTCCCACTAAGACAAATGTCAATATTCCTGATCGTCACTGGCTAAAATTTTGAATTTCCATAGTGAATGGAAAAATAGGCCACCAGAATCAACGATTTGACCCAAAACATCAAATTCTTGACTTTACATGTCTGGAATAGACTTTAAAATTCCACGATATTCCAGAAATGACAAGTGGGAATCCTGCACACAAAGAAGACAAGCTGAAGGTGACAAATCCAGACCGAATATTATCTTACATGGAGGAGGATATCCAAATCTAAACATCTGAGGAGAGGATTCTAAGCCCTGACACTCATTGACAAAGACAAGAGACATGTTAGAATAAGAAACAAACAACCCTGCATCAATACTTCAAGCTGTCAGCAGCTCAGATAGTGGGACACTGAGACAGCTCGGTAGTGGTGATGGATGTTAGGACACAGGAGACAAGCAAAAATAACAGGGCCAATGAGCCTACAATAATTTCTCTCTGCTTAAGTATAGCGCTGGGCAGAAAAATATATGATTCTTGGATTACTGCTTAAAAATAAATAAAATAAACCACATGCTGCATTAAAATAGAAGGCCAGTTTTTAACAATACCCCATTAAACCCCTCTGCTTTGAAAGACCAGGCATCCTGCAAGCGAATGGGGATGGACATGCAGCCAACCGGGAATGGGCAATGAATCAATCAGGGCCAGTAGCATTCCCGACAGTTCCAATGATGCTCCAGCTTCATCCATCCAGCCTATAAAAGACCTAGTCAGACTGACACGCCAATCTCACCAATAAACTGGACTTGTCCATCAATATATCCCCCAGGGAGATGCTGAGAACTAGCTAGGACAGCGGGTCCACGTAGGTCTTCATCCACCCAGAGCAGAAGCTCCGTTCTAGCCTTTCCTTTTAAAAATAAAACTAAATTGACCAATCAAAAATAGGACATGGGCCATGATCCTGCATCATCACAATGTCCACTAAGGCTTGGCAGTCACAGATTTACCTCAATTTCAACCCCCCACATCCCAGGCTTGTGACATTGACACTAGATTACTACATGCTGTGGCGGGTGAGCGGGCAATGCTGGTGGTTGACAATCACTACATTTCACATTGAGAGCAGGGTGCCAACACTGTTGAGGATGGCAAAAAGGTTACATGCAGCATGTGGCAAATTCCATTAGATGGACTGTCACTATGTTACACTTCATCTGAAAGTAGTGGTGGGGCAACAGATCACAAAACTCACTGTTCAGATTGTGTCACGGTTTTGAGCCATGGATCGGCTCATTTTTCAGATCAGCAGATTGTATGCTTATATTTAACCATACTGATGTTAACTTTGCTTTCCATTTATCATGGCTCTTTATGACTACCTGACGCTAGAAGTCACACTTAGAGCACCAGCATGCTTTGTGGGTCCCACACACATAGTCCAACATGCACAGGAGGCTGGACAAGCCATCAAAACAGAGGAGCTGGGATAACACACACGCACACAGAAAGGGAGTGTGATGTCATTCTCTCAGGGTGCAATTTAATTATACTATATCTTAGAAAATAGTTGTTTGCTGCTGCAGTTATGTTTAAAATATTGTATACAGCATTTATAGAACTTGACGCTTAGACTACAGGTCTAATAAATAATAAATTATTGATAATTTTCTTAAGCCCTTTTCACACATTGTTCCTGGTAATTTACCTGCATAACCGTGCAGGCAGTCACAGCTAGTGATTTTCTCTATTCAGTGTTTTTTTTTGGACAGTTATTCATTACAGCAATATTGTTGATAGTATGGTAGCCTATTCATTGTGTAGCAAAACCAGTTAATCTATTTAACTCAATAGGAGTGTAAAGCATAGAAGTTGTAGGATAATTTAAGGCATATAAATGTAATTGTAACTGTTAAATATAGTCTTGTGATTGGTTTGCTCAGCCATATCGGCATTTTCCATGGAATGTTTCTAGGTCGCGATGTGGGAAATTGGGGAGCAGATAAACAGGATTTTTGACCCGTTTCTATTTGCATATTACCCAATACAGGAACCGACCATGTAAAGCACGTGTCAAAAGGGCTTTAGATGGTCACAAACTTTGTAAACTCAAATATTTACATATTTCCACAAGTAACATCAAGTCTTAAGCGTTTCAAACAAACTGTTTTGTAATGCTGATTTTAGCCACAAAGGCAATTCTGCATACATTTTGGAGAATCATATCGTAAAAGTGGTTACAATAATGGCAAATCACTAGCACCATTTAAGTTAAGTCTAGTTCCTCTATAACTCGTTGGGTTAGAATGATAGATGAGTTTAATTAGTCGCCAGGAGAAGACAAAGGGAATAAGGAATAAAAGAAAGTAGCGTGTAGATCTGCAAAAATGTTTTGTGTTGCTTGGCTCAGCCAACAATTCTGTTTTATGCCTACTCTTAAATAAATGGCGCTTGTATAACTAATATCACACGTGACATTTTGCTTTTGCAGCCGAGTGCCGATGTCTAAGAAAACCACCGGCGCCAGGCCGCACCCACAAATTTGTTGTCATTTTCGGCGCGCGCCACACGAGATGAGGCTCCACTCTCTTCAGCGACGTGCACAATGACGACAGAATGATGGCATCTTCCCATTGAAACAACTCAACTTCGATGTACACAATTGGGAAGCAGAGACACACGTTTAACTTGTGTGCAATGTCTAAAATATGGAGATGACAAGACAACCCCGCCTCACCTCAGCGTAATGCTGTCTGAGGTCAGAACACATCTGATATTGAAGAAAGGACACAAGTCAAAGCTCCAGTACTGTGCCCATTGAAATTCATGTAGAAAGACACTGAAAACGAATCACTGGTGTTAAATCACCAGCAACACAGAAGGCTTTTGCTTCCCTCAACAGTAATAGGCTCCTGGCAGGCTTGTGCAAATCAGTACATTTGCATTTCTTTTTGTGGGTCAGGAACACACTGACCAAGCATCCAGTGTATAAATAAAAATAAAACTCAACATCTTGCCATTCATTAGTGGACCCAAAAAAACATGGAAATCCTCTGACCTGACACACTAGAAGCATTCTACAAGACAGTGAGTCCACCCATGGCAGACAATAGTTCATAGAGAGCAGCAGCAGATCAATGGCAAAGCTTGGTCCCCACAGGTAGCATGCTAGTCTCTCAGCTGCAGCACTGTAATGACCACCCCACTGGGACTGGATCCAAGCAGCCAGCACATTAACAGACATTTAAAACATACTGGAGCTTTTCAGTACAGTCCTTAGGGTTCAATGAGAGGGGGAACAACACATATGCAGTGCAATAAATACAATTATGGATTATAATAATCATCATAAACATAATAAAGCAGAAACTCCAATGTGGAAAATGGGACCTTAATACTGAATAAAGCACTTAAACGACCAAATAATCAGATATAACGCATGAATGACTGATTCCTATTGATATTCAAAGTTGAAGAAATAATCAATGTAACGTATTGCACCTACTGTGTTCATCAAATACTAGTGCATTAATCAAAGCAAAAGTCCCGTTATTCCTTTAGCATGATGTCTAGTACATTGGGAAAATAAGTAATACTACAGACTATTCTAATCTGTGCTCGCCAGCCTAACAGTGGGGGTGGGGACTCTGCTGATGAGGTGCCATGGCAAGGAGAGGGGTATGAGATGAGAGTGCATCTGACTAGCTGAGCCATAATCTAACTACACCCAAGTAAATACATTTAAAAATAAAATCTTTTCACTGCTGCTTTCCTATAATCTACCCCTCCCTCCCTGCTCTTTAGCTCTCTCGTTCCTTTTCCACTTCGGACGCTCGCTCAACCCCTCCCTCCATGTACTGCTTATAGATGTGCTGTCGTCTGGGCAAGAGGGTGCCCCTACTGGTTGTGTTCCGAATGCTAGGGGTTAAGCTCCTGCCATTTTAAACGCCACAGTCAGATCAGACCATTAGGGTGTTACCTAACAAAATGGCAGCCTTTAACCCTGAATCTGCCAGACAGTGTGTGTGTGTGTGTGTGCGCGCGCACGCACATGTGGCTCCACCTGGATTCCCCCTCAGCAACGTGACAACGACAACAGCAGCAAACCCAGGAAGTGCAAGCAGGACTCTTGTCTTGCACGTGAGAATGCAGGAATGCATACACGCCAGACAGTCAAATTAAAGAACTAATGCAAGCAAATATAGCCTACATGCCCCCACATGCTAACCCAAGAATGAATTAAATAACATACATACACACCAAAAATAAGAACAGGATTATTTTTCTGGCATAAACAAACATTCTTAACATAAGCCTAGTGCAGAAGCACATAGTCACTAGACCAGGCCAATGTATCTATCAAAGAATCAAAGACAGGTAGATGCAAACATTGGAAATAAAAAATAAAGTTAATCGAATAGTCTCGAATAGCCTCTCCATTAAATTACAGTATTAAAAATTAAACCCTAAACACTAAGATGCCAGGTCTAGCAAAAACTACTCTAGTCATTTTCTAGAGCCTATAATTGGAAAATGAATATATGCTTCAACCACAAATGTTAACTTGCAGCGATAAAAAGAAAAACATGAACGTTTCAACACTTCTTGACAGGGATAATGTTCAATTTCAGACAAATAGCTACCAAATGCCCATGGTGTTAAACCAGAAGTCCAAACCCACACACACCCAAGGGCCAAGACACACGCAGACTACTATCAGATTACATTTCTTGGAAATGGACAGTAGCAGGAAGCAACTAGAGCAAGAGGGTATATAAAAAAAATTAATAAAAAAGCCAAAAGGGTGCTATGGAGTACAATAAAACACAATGAGCTGAGAACATCACGAATGTGTACTGTAAGAAACAAAGCATTACAATACTTCAGTCCACAAACTATGGCTTCATGAGCTTTAAATGCAAAATCCATAAATATGGTTTTAAACAATGCTTAAACATTTGATCTGCTAATGTATTGAAAACATTTACAATCGCTGAATAATGAGAAATAATTGAAATAATTAGGCTTACTTGCTTTTGTTTCCCCACAAAGGGTCAAATGCATACTAGCCTAATAAATAAACACTTTGCGTGTGTGTGTATAAATTTGCTGAGAAATGACAAGACACGCAGGACACACTCACAAATACGGTGTCGTCTTCTTGGGTGGGTTAGGCATGACACAGCAGTTACCTTTCTTGTGTCCGCCAAGGTATGAGAACTTTCCAGGTTATTTTTAATTCAGTCTCTGGTCGCTGCCTGTTTTATCATGTGGTTATGAACTGTTCGGTCATCTGCTTGGATTTTGTAACCTGTAGCGATGAAGCTACAGTGTTGTTCTTAGTATTCCCAACTGTTGATTTTTTTAAATTTTTTTTTTTTTTTTTTTAAAGGTGTTTGTTTTAAACATGGAAAAAAAAATCAGCAAAAAATTACTATTTTCTATGTTAAGGATATAGTGGGATATTGTCATTAACAGGGTGTTGTAACGTAATCCGATCATTTTAAAAAAATGTTCTTTTATCTAGTGCTGGCGCTACACCATAGCGTGCATGAGTGGGCGGCAACAAGCACAGTGCTCTTGTTTGGCTGAGAAGCTGGTACCAGTTTGCCATCTAGTGGCAGAAAGTATATAAAAAAGAAAGACTATTCTACAGAAAGTAATCAAGGCCAGAAAAAATTCCCAGATTATACCTCAAAGTAAAAAAAAACTAAAAAAAAACGCGATATGAACCGAACCGTTGCTCAAAAACTGAGATATGAACCGAGTCGTGGATTTGGTTAACCGTTACACCCCTAATGTACACACCCAAACACACACACCAACCATTCTCACAAATAAAAACGTCTCCGGTTAAAATGTCCGGTGAAAATAATTCCCTCCAAGCACAATTCAAATTGTAATATATGATTTAAATACATTCCACATATTTTTCTATGACAAGGTTTGCGTATATAAGAATAGAAACGACCATTATCTGAATTTGTTACAGTTAACCTGTCTGACAAAGTGCACGTCCGCGCTACCGGTACGGTAACGGCAGAAGTACATTTTTATCAAGCAGGCTATTTTATCAAACCAAGCAAGACTAATGTCAATAACAATCATGAATCCAGGTAAGGCCGCAAACGGCTCTGTCGTCACCTTCACATTGCAACACGTCGTTATAGACCAGATGTTCGTGACAGTAATAGCTATGCTTCATATATCCTAAAGTTACAGCTTGCGTTTTAACAGAAATTGCATGAATCACGTTTCTTGCATTTGCTTGGCATAAATACCAAAAGCATAAAGTGCATAAACAACGGGTAGGCTACTAACGCGACTCGAGTTTGTACTTCGTAGCCTACCGTAACATGTTGATTTACTGGAGTCATCAGGAGTGCAGCAGGTTGTCGACAATCACCGTATAAGAGAATGTATGTAGGAAGGCCTATAATAACCATATTGCATTTAGACCTGTGTCTTGCATTGATTTAACCTACCTCAGCACTCATTGACGTGGTGCTCCCGTGGCTTTGCTTACAACTGGTTAGAGTTGGCGGCTGCTTAACTCACATATCTGCATCTTAGCGAGGGGCAGTGTCGATTGTAATGTCCTGCTTTAAAAACGACCGTGGCTATTCTTTACAAACACTTGCTGTAGTGATGATCGCAGCCTAGTTTGATTCATGTGAAGACTATTAAATCGGCAAAATAATCAATATCCCAGAGAATGGCTTAGCAACATATACTGTACATATCCTGAAAGTATTCCAGGATATGTAAATAGGCAAATTCAAAACACCCCCATTCCCTCAGAGCTCCACCCCAGCTATGCCAGCCAAAAGAAATATTGCTTGTTGACATTATGAAAAGTAATAAGACCGGATCCCTGCTCTATGCATGATGGACCAGTTTCAACCATTTGTGCCATTTCTAGGCCTGTCACGATAATTACTATATTGACTTATCATGCGATATATGGACATAACCTCGATCATTTTCAAACCGTGATAATATTGTATTTCAATGCGTGCTGCTGACAAGACCGTAAAGCCATGTGGCACTGCTTTTGTCTGACTGCTCGCAGGCAGCGCCACACAGAGAACAGACAGAGATTGGGGATAGGTGATTTTTCCATCACCTGCATAATTCCATCCAACTACCTTACGCGAAAATACAGAATTAGTTTTATTAACTTAAAGGTTTGTTTAAAGGCCTACTTAGCCAAGCAATGGAACTGGTAAAAAATGTATGTCGCATGACAAAAGCCGAACAGCATAGAAAATTCTGCTGCCGGTTAAAAATGTATAGTCTACCGGTCTACATAAGAAAACATGGGAATGTATTAGTGGTGCAACGTACCGTCGTTGATCCGTGACCCATATGGATCACCCCCCCATGGTTTGGCACGCACGTGAGCCGCGGATTCATTGCAATGTTAAGCCATCATTGTGAGTTTATACTGCTGCTGTTACTTTTTAATGTATTAGTGCTGGGACGATTAGTCGACGTAACCGACGTCACCGGTTACATAAATACGTCAATTTGCTAAATGTACCGTCGACTCGGAAAAATATACCTATAACTATGCTCCAATCTGAAAAAATAGTGTCGTCAATGGACTATGAGAGGCAGCAATGAGCTGCGAACGAGTTTAGTAATCCTGAAACCAAAAGACGACAAAAGTGTGGCATGGTGTGTGTTTGTGTGTACCTACCCTAATACATCCACTGATATGTATGTAGCAGATTCATTTGACTCGGCTTAAAGCCCGTGACGCGATAAATACCAGACGAGCAGCAGCTAACAATGTTAGCGTTAGCTAAGATTGAAAGTTAAAAGAAAGTCCTAGATGCAGCACATGACATGCATTGGTACAAAGCGTCAACGAAAACATTGCGGGACACAGTGAAAAAGCTACACGCAAATACGTATCCATTAAAGTGGAGAAATATAGCGGAGCTGCTTAGTTTTGGGCCCACCATTGTACAACATGTGCAAACACAAGGCATGCAGCTTCGCTCATCTGTCTTAAAGGAACACTAGCGGACGCTTCCATTTTCCTCTGGCGCATAGACCAAACATGTTTACCCCCGCTGCCCCCTTGAGCTATAATCTGATCGATCTGATGAGATTGCGTTGTCAAACGTTCATTTGTAGGCCATATTACTCGCGTGTTGTCGTAGAGGTCTGATTCTACAGTACCGGTAACAACAGCCCAACATGAGAAAAGGAGAGGGGAGGAGTTCATGCATCTGCTTTGGCTAAATGTATAATGCACTCACTTCTTTTTTAAACAAGCTCTTGCAGATTTAATATCATTTAAAGACTTTATCTACATATATAAAAAATTGTTTTAACATTATATAGTTAGAGGTATTCAGTGATTGCAACACAATACACTTAGTGAAGTTAAGCAAATATCTGCTCATGGTCTGCTAGCTGCCCATTCTCTGT
>JAODLL010002147.1:0-12594 GCA_026546735.1 Forbesichthys agassizii
AGCTGGGAGGAGGCCTCGGGGAAGACCCAGGACTAGGTGGAGAGATTATATTTCCACACTGGCCTGGGAACGCCTCGAGATCCCTCAGTCAGAGCTTTCCAATGTGGCTCGGGAAAGGGAGGTTTGGGTCTGGATAAGCGGATGAAGATGGATGGATGGATGGATGAAAGTCAGAGCAGCTGTGCAAATCAATAAATCAACTAACCAGCCACTGAATGGTGAACTGTGAATCTTTGCCAGTCTGTATTTACTGTAACTGGAGATAAACACGGTGTTGTACAGCTCCTAGAGATGCCCTATAAAGGGAAGGACCTCAGTATGCTCATCTTCCTGCCTATGGACATAGAAGACAGCACTACAGGACTGGAGAAGGTACTGCACCACATACATGTTCACAGACACACAGAAACACCACCTCCACCCTGACTAAAAGCTCTCGTGTTGATGTTTCTTTCCCAGCTGGAGAGTCAGCTGACCTATGAGAACTTTGTGGACTGGACCAGAGCAGACAAGATGAAGCCACAGATGGTTGAAGTGAGTCTGCCACGATTTAAGATGGAGGAGATGTATGACATGAAGAATGTCCTGATAAGCATGGGCATGGTGGATGTTTTTCTCTACGGCAGGAGTGACCTCTCTGGTAAGAGCACCGATTACACTGTTAAAAATATTAAACCACAGCTGGGAAATATTTAGAGATGTCACAGGACGTTATCTTGGCTTTGCCAGATTATCTCTCTCAGATCACTTTTCGCTTAGACTATAGTCTAGAAACCATGTCCTCTTTGAGCTTTGTTACAATTAGCGACCAGTGGGGGTGGCTAAGGCGTGCGTTTTTAACTGGTGGTAGAGATAGTTGAAGCAATACAAACAGTTGCCGATGGTTAAATTCCAATAGTATCAAATGTACGCCCATTAGGATACAAAGCCTGTGAATAATAGCCAATGTGTATCCAGACCCTGTTCCCCAAGTGCCTTTTGGATCTGGATACACCAGGCTAGCAGGACATATGAAATCAAAGTCAATACTGTACTGTATAGTAGTTACTGGCCTATATTGTCTCATACAAAGTACAATATTGTAAAGGTAATATAGCCTAAATGTACATTGCTTGAAATGATTCTAATGCTGCTGGACACTACAATGTTCATCCATGGGGTGGAGTTGTGGTGCATGCGATAACTCACTGCCCATGTTATTATTATTATTATTATTATTATTATTATAAGATATAAATACACAAGGGCATTTAATAGACAATCGCCTGGGAGACCGGGGCTCAAATCCAACCAAATTTGTAGTAGGAGCGGTTTCTCTCTCCCACTTGTTTCCTATCTCTCTCTACTATCCTGTCCAATAAAAATAAGATATTAAAAAATATAATAGAAAATGAATAAAATGTTCATTAATTAATTGTTTACATTTCATAGGCTAGATGAATTACGGAAGTGTGTGTGTGTGTGTGTGATTTGCTGAATGCATTTAATGGTTTCTAAGACTTTTTAATGACCTGCAGTCATTTAAAAGTCTTAAGTTCAAAAATCTTTTTTGTGAAATTGTATTTTAAGTGTCTTTTCTCTTTCACGTTCGGTCGTCGTGGTAACAGGCATGTCGGGAGCTAGCAACCTGATTGTCTCCAAGGTGATCCACAAGGCGTTCGTGGAGGTCAACGAGGATGGCACCGAGGCTGCCGCCTCCACCGTCGTCACCGCGGTTGGGACATCAGGTGTCTCCTCCTTGTTCCTGGCGGACCACCCCTTCCTGTTCTTCATCAGACACAACCCTAGGGGCAGTATCCTCTTCTCAGGGAGATACTGCTCCCCCGTGTGAGGAGGACAGCCATGTCTGAGAGATGGCACACCATTTATCTTTTGCTTTTTAAAATGGAATGCCTCAAGCTGCCATGTTCCTCCTCATGTGCTGAATGGCTGTTCTGTACTGACATGTGCAGTAGTGATTTATATTTACCACTTATAACTAACTGATCATCTACAGTATGTACTGTATGGCTACCCACCACATAAATTACTATGTTCTGTTAAAGTAACCTATATAGAACCAATCTTGCAACTGTACCTGTTGCCTAAAATTGTTTGCAGATTAAATAAAATAGTGTGATTTGACATTTGTGGGGGTTTTTTGTTATTTTTTTGTGCATATTTTTACCCGTTTCAAATATAAACCTTATGAATCACGTGACATTTGATTGACATCTAGGAGGTATATACGCATTTGTGATTGGTTAAAAATATGAAGGTTGCTGTAAACCTAAAGAATAAACAAACCTTAGAGACCCATACATCTCTATTACAAAATAATCACAGCTGTTACCAGGGTCGGACTGACCCCGGAATTACACCGAACACGTGTGCGCAGGGTTCTGGCTGAGACGCGGGTTTATTCCGTCCTCTCGAAGCGTGAACTTCTAATGTATGGAGGACCAGGACTGCCATAATAAAAAAATAAAATATTAAAATATAAAATAAATTTTAAAAAGTATGAATAATTAAATAAATATTAAAATAATTGAAAGAGTAATTAACAATGTGTAATAAAAAATACTATCTGTATCTTTAATGTATTTATTTGTGCATTTATCATTTATACATTTATTCATTTAATTATTTTTATATAATATATATAAATGTATTTATACATTTATGTACATTTATTTATGTATCGGCTCTGCTTTTGTCCAGAACGTTTATCTGCTCTGTCATTAACCCCCCCGGACCCTAACACTCACAGAAAATAGCTTCGTCTTACTCGCTTTCACTCGATCGAACGTTGCGTCATAGAATACGATTACGTCACGGTCATTTAGATTAAATAGTGTGAATTCTTCAAAATATTTGACAGACAAGTGTGCTTTTATCCACATTAGCATGGCCTGTCGTGTTTTTGGTCAATTTAGTCGGGTTTATGTTGTTTTGTGTATTTCCAAGGACACAGTGGGCACGAAGGTGAGTGGGATTTATTTTAGGCTTAATGAGACCGCGGTTTGTACTGTAATAAACTTTGTTATATAAATTAATGCTGCCACCACCTTTGGTTATCCGGTCCGGTTGTAAAGCCAGAGACCGTCACCACACCACAAACCGTGTACTCCCCGGTCCCTTGCTACCCGAGGGAATTACTTCCCTGAAGATTCATCACAGTATTTTTAGGAGCATATTTGTCTCACTGCTCATAACTCCTCCACTAGGGTAAATTGTTGTAAAATTTGCACCATAAATAACTTCCCCTACTTGATTTGTGAGCCCTCGCTTTGTTAAGTAATGCTTAATATGCAACAGTGAGAGGTGAGACATGCTTTTATTATTTTTAGGCACCAAAACTAAATATTTCACACTGTTATAACTCTTTATAAAATCGAGGTAGCTATATGTTAACTAATGGAATATATTCGAGTATCTAAATATTACTAGTATCTAATAATGCTTTATTGACTATTGGAATTGTTACTAGTCATATGCAAATAGAAGATATATTTAAAATCCAATTCAGAACTAGTATCTATTACATTGGAGATATCCTCAACTTGAATAAGAACTAGTAAGAATACATTTGGAGATATCTTTATTCAAACTGAGCAAAGTATGATGCCAGCTAGCATTCTTTCCTGGTCTGGGCCACTGCTGTGCAGTAGCACATTCATAGGTCATACTTCAGCTCCTAATATTAAACCATGTCTCTGGTGCACATTCTGTGCACACTGTGTGCAATACTATCGTTTCTTTAGATTACAATGAGAGAGCACAGGCAGGAGTCACGTTTGATAAGTGCAGAGTTGAATAAGCTTGTGCCCAACACAGCCACATAATGTAGCCTACGGAATCATGCTGTATTTTACTTTACAGCTACTGCACACACAACTACTCAGATGTAAGGCATAGTATCTCTAAAACAGCTGATGCTGGGTTGGACTGCTGTACAGCACCTGAATGAAGATGGAGCAACGCTTAAGACAAATTTTAAGACATAAAGTACAGCATACATTTTAAGATTTTCAGTAACCATCACTTATACTAACATAGCAATCCACCATTATTAAAAAACCTCGACAAAAATACACATATCTGCCTAGTATAATATGCAGTGCAATTAGCCAATGCCATTAGAATAATATAACAACTGCTGCAGTAGGCTGCTGACAGAACTGCTCTTCAGCAAACTGCAGCGGCAACTTGGTCTGAAGGGCGAAGCTCAGCACTTGCAGGGTGTGTTGTGGACAAGAGACAGAGCTGAGCTCCACTGTGTTCTTGACCGATTAAACCCTGCTTATTGACATGGAAAGCATGATGATCCCTGTGCTATGTTGCACTCAAACATTACAATCTCCTAAACACATTTTAACAAACGCTATAGGCTACGCAGGTACACAACAGCTTTGAGAATGAATAGCGTAGCGGGGTTGAGTAGGCTATTTTGATGTATTGCCGTTGTGCATCTGCAGTGTTTAAAAAGCTTGGTGCGCAATGAGCAACACTGACTTATGCAGACACTACATCCTCTAATCATACTAGAAAAGTTATTTATTATTACATCGTGTACCCATTATAACTCTGAAGAGCCGTGTTTGGCCAAAGGCTTTCTTAGGCCCTGGTGCCATCCATGTTCATCATTGAAAAAAGACAACAAAGTGAAATCAGTAGCCAATATTTGTTAAGATGAGTGAACAATACAAACTAGAATGGTTACAGTTTCTAAAAAAACTGCGTGGGCAACTGACCTAATGCGCTAGAAGCTAGTCAAACGCCAGAGATTATACTTTAATCTTAATCGCACGTTGAAATGTAATGTGTTTAGTTATTTATTAAAATCTATGTTAATTCTTGTCAGTTTATTGATAGAATATGCTTAGCAAGCACAATGCAGCTCAGAAAAGAGTGATGCCAAGATGTTCCTTGTGGGATTCAAACCTGTGATATCTCAGTTGCATGTCAGTCTCAGTATCCACTATGCCAATGGTTCTCAAACTTTTTACACCAAGTACCACCTCATAAAATGTTTGGCTCTTTTTTTTAAGGACGCATACTCGCCTAACTAACCCTAGTTTCTTTTGCAGAATCCAGAAACGGATTGTCAGCAAACTCAAAGTCTGTGTTAGAAGACAGCGCTAAAGCTTCATAAGAGATGTTGCCATCAGCTGAAGGTGACAATGAAGCAACTTTATCCTCACTGAACTGTGAGCCCCCAGCAACACATCTGCATCACTACCATTTGAATAATCAGCGGAGAGCCAGCTCTTCTGCGTGACGTTTGCGCCAGTTTCTGTAGTATTATTTAAGAGTAGCTGTAAAATATAGGAAAAGTCATACACATGCATTTCTAGTACATCTACATACAGCTTCAAAGATGTTATGGGAGAATGACGAGCATGTCAACACATTTACCCACCTGATAAAGTGTCAGAAGGAGAGCTGGACACACGTTCACGTTTATGTCAAAGGTCTTTTATTCCTGCAATAGAGTTTTAGAAATTATTTTACCACAGAGATTGCACATAATTGTTGGTTATATATAAACTATACATATTTTGATAGACATAGCTTGGTGAGGCTATAACTTATTGATACAGAAGAGAAAATAACGTTTTATTAAACACATAACAGATCACTCCTTCAAACACAATGTGTCCTGAGACCATTGTTTTTCAATCACTACTGGTAAAATTGGACACTTTCATTGTTAAAATGGGACACTCAATTGTTTGACTCAAGAAAAATAAGTTGATAAACAATGGAAATATGTTATTGTCTTAAAACATGGTTACAATTAATAAAACAAATTAGTTTACATTTAATTGGTAACATAAATATTATTTTTTAAACATAACTGGAGAAATATGCAATTAATGACACTTTAAAAACAGTTTAATAAGAACAGTATATTAAAGGAAGCCTACTTCTATCTACATTCAACAATATTTAAAGTATATAATTAATTTAACATTTAGACCTAAATAGTTGGTTGGGGGTTGTAAACTATTCATAAGTTAGAAAGACACCGAGCACCTCACCATACTCAATTACACCAAAGTTTGGAAATTTGTTTTAAAAGACACCGAGCACCTCACCATACTCAATTACACCAAAGTTTGGAAATTTGTTTTAAAATGTTTACCTCAGAACACTGTCATTTCACATACCATTGTGAATTTGGTGTAGGTCACTGCCTATGTTCACTGCAATGTCGCCCCATGTTGATGACGTCATACCGCGGTGACTTTAAAAAAGAAATCAAATCCCTTTTTAAGCACTGGTTTGGAGTTATGTAGTTATGTGCATGATGTCTGCTACAATACATGATCAACCAATAGTGCGTTCTTCTGTTGATTTTAGGCAGACTGGGTGTCCTAACATTGCAATGCTGCCTCTCACATCATGGGACTGAACGATTTTGGGAAAATATCTAATTGCGATTACTCTGACAAATATTGCAATTGAGATTTCATTTGCAATTTTTTTTTTCACGTAACAGACATAAAATGTGATGGTAGAGCATTACTACATGAGCTTATGAGACCAAAGTTGAATTGCTCTATATCCTAAGGCAAAAGTGAGAACTATAGCAATTAGCACAAATGACTGTTACCATGTCAAGTAAAATATGTTATTTTTAACATTAACATACATTTAACATTAATATGTCACATAGCAGGTGAGATAATGTAGTCACCCTACTTACTGTAGCAGTAAGTGGGTCATTCAGCTCCTGATCTGTAACAAAACGAACTAACATTATGTGTGAGAGTGCCCATTAGTAATATACAGGGCTTGTGTTAACTATGGGTGCAAGTTGTCATGAAGTACTTTTAAGATTAAAACCATCATCATCACAGGACATAACGTTACTAGGGTTTTTTTTTTAAATAGTAACATTGGTACGTATGTCACAGATTTTCCACAATAAATTCAGATTACCTCTGCGTGCCGCTAGAGATTCATATACTATTTTAGCCGATGGGTGGCCTTTGATTTATAGTTGAAAATGTGTCCCCCCCCTTTGTCAAACATACTCCTTACACCCTTACACAAGCCTTTCTAGCGTTTCAGGTATATACATCTGGAAATGTTTAAAACAATCTAAAGCGGAGTCATACATAAAAACATGTGTCCTTTTACAGGTGTTGGTTCCTGAAACACCCCCAGTGTTGTTGGGGGGGTAACACCCCCAGTGATGTCTGAAGCTTAGGGTATTGGTGGCCACAAGCAGCAAGGAGACGCCGGTCGTCTTCCTCCAGCGTCTCTGGCTCTGTCCGTGGGCAAAGGCAGAAGTCCACAGAGACCATGGTGGCTCCTGTACACAGTCGTTAAAAATGAAAACCCGCTGCTTCCTAATTTGGTCTGTTATTCTGTAACGTGAGAGGAAAAGGCGGAAACCAGGCGCAACACTCACCGGGACAGCAGACAATATGTTTTTAATGACTGTGTACAAGAGCCAGGCCTGAGGTCGCCTACAGCGGTGAGTGGGATCCAATAGGCCGCTCCTCCCATTACTGAAGGCTTGCTTTCAGAACTGAAGAGGAGGCCTGCAGGCGCTGGACGGCTCCAGCAGACCCATGGCGCAGGGCGGCGGACCACGTGTGCTGTGCACACCTCAACCTCTGAGGCAAGATGCTGCACAGGCGGCAGTTCAGGCCTGGCAGGAGGGGCTGGCTGCTGTTTCAGCGGTGTTGCTTCAGGTGCTGGTTCCTGAAACACCCCCAGTGTTGTTGGGGGGGTAACACCCCCAGTGATGTCTGAAGCTTAGGGTATTTGTGGCCACAAGCAGCAAGGAGACGCCGGTCGTCTTCCTCCAGCGTCTCTGGCTCTGTCCGTGGGCAAAGGCAGAAGTCCACAGAGACCATGTGTACACAGTCGTTAAAAATGAAAACCCGCGGGTTCCTAATTCGGTCAGTTATTCTGTTAACGTGAGAGAAAAGGCAGGAACCAGGCGCAGGTTCAGTGACAAATAAAATATGTAATTAAAGGGTTATTCAAGGGAAATCAGTCATTTTAGTCTTAGCATGTCATTAAAAATGAATGGTTGCAACTAGTAGAAATAAAAATGTCACCCAACTGGGGCTGTGGGCTTTATAATGTGTCTAATGTCTAGAACCGCCAGACCAGTTCATTTTATAAATTTAGTCTAAGCGAAAAGTGATCTGAGAGAGATAATCTGGCAAAGCCAAGCTAACGTCCTGTGACATCTCTAAATATTTCACAGCTGTGGTCAAATCTTGTTAACAGTGTAATCAGTGCTCTTACCAGAGAGGTCACTCCTGCCGTAGTCAAAAGCATTTTGACTACGAAAAGTATTTCACGGCATTGCATTGTTGTCACTGAAACGCTGGGAAAAAACGCACGTTTTGTCAGGAGAACGCGCGTATTTCACGGCATTGCATTGTTATCACTGAAACGCTGGGAAAAAATGCACGTTTTGTCAACAGAACGCGCGTATTTCACGGCATTGCATTGTTATCACTGAAACGCTGGGAAAAAACGTACGTTTTGTTAACAGAACACGCGTATTTCACGACATTGTATTGTTATCACTGAAACGCTGGGAAAAAAACGTACGTTTTGTTAACAGAACGCGCGTTTTTTCCGGCGTTTCAGCGACTCATTGATTGCTTTACCAAATGTGTAACCATGAGGGTAGAAATGTTTAAGAGCACATTGCAAAATACTAATAAAAACAATGAAGTATGCTAAATAGTAACATATGTAATACAGTAGCATACAGTTTATTCTATGAATAAGAATAAGTCAACCTATATATTTTAATAAGAACGTATAGAGTTTAAATGTGTGATAATCAAACCATGATTCTATAGCCACCGCTACCATTTCTTGCTATTTGAGCAACAACAAAATATTAAATTACAGATTAAAGTATTTTAAATTCAACTAGATCCAATCTGTCTGAATGGAATATCCCAGGCATATGAGCCAACACCATATCCTCGCAAGATCACGATGGTCTCGCGAGGATAGCTTCAGTTTCATTTGTGACGACTATTCCTTTTGCATGTCAGGTTACCAACACCAGGAGATGGCAGTAATTGAACCTTGGGGAGTATGCCTGCCATTACCATAAAAACATAAAAAATAAGGGGACAACATAAATATAGAGAAGCACCCAGCCAACCAGAAACTGCTGAACATTTATATAAGCTATTCAATTACAGAAGCATTACCAGACTGGACTGTATCAGCAACTAAACCTTCATTTTGTAACATAATATGATAACCAGTTTTTTTTTATTAGGCCTACTACATAACAATAAAAAAAAATATTTGAACTACAATCCAAAACAATTAAGCTTACTGCGTTGGCGCACAATATCTTTGTATTTTTGTGATGTTGCTCAGGAAAGTAGATCAAAGTAGGTAATTAAGAAATTAAGAAAGAAAACCAACTCAGTAAGACTGTAAGTCGCTTTGGATAAAAGCGTCAGGTAAATAACTTAATTGTAAATTGTAAGAAATCATGACAAGAAAATCAAACTGCAATCTGATTAAAATGCGATCTGATTACATTTTTGTAATCAGTTATTTCTCAACATAAATTACCTCCAGTCTTTAGAGAATGCAAAACACCATGCCTTTTAAAAGAGACAAGATAGACAATGGCTACTCTTATTTGTCTGAATAATAAGTTTTACACTCCTGTCCAGCCGGTGGCGGTAATGCTCCTTTGAGCTGGTTTGACAAACTATAGTGGATATAAACGAAGAAGGAACACTAAAACATTTACTGGGCCTCGTTCTGTTTACATTTTGTTCATATTGATACAAATTATAATTAATAATGAAATAAAATAAGCGTAATATAAGAATAACACACATTTACCTAACATATACGTGCTAAATGTGATAATTAAATGATAACGACAAACATGATAGTTAAACAAGTTCCAGAGTGAAAACTTTTGGTGTTGCTTTCCAAACAAACCCCGTTTCTGGCTTGTTTTGATCATGAAGACGATTCTCGTCATGCTGACAGAGAAGCGTGTGATCTTCACGTTTTCATTCCTTGTAGGACTCACGCTGGTTGCTTATGGCGAATACCAAGACCGGACTATGGTTGTGAAGTACACTGATATTGACTACCATGGGTTTACTGATGCTGCAAGCTTCGTCAGTAAGGTAACGTTGCCATGTAGGAAAAAAGCTTCAGTTTCAGTGGTACTGTAGAACCAGTTCTGTATAATGTCATATCAACAGGATACATCCAATAAACACACACAAAATACCGTAAAAATACGTTTCATTCGCTTTTTTTTTTGTCACACAGTAATTTCCCATCCCTTCCCGATATCTCTCTCCCACTGGCTTCCTGACTGTCTCTCCACTGTCCTATCTAATAAAAAGCCAAAAAACATTGTTTTTCTTACATCCATTTTATTTATTTAACAAAAAATTACTTTCCTGGTTAAATCAAAATAAAAGAAGAAAATAATGAAAAGGCTGCTAGGGCACACAATGTTAGACAAAGGGGAGAGGTTAGATAGATGGTGTGCCAGCTCTCAGACAACATGTGATCCTACGGGGAAGCAGAATCGTCCTACGAAAAGGATGCTGCCGCTGTGGTTGTGTCTGATGAAGAACAGGAAGGGGTGGTCCGCCATGAACGTGGTAGGGGGCATGCCACTGGAACCACACAACATGGTGGCTGCGGTGGCGGCAGCTGCCTCAGTGCCCTCCTCGTTGACCTCCAGGAACGCCTTGTGGATCACCTTGGAGACCACCAGGCCTTTGACCCCAGACATGCCTGTTACCATGACGACAAAATGTCTATTAACTGCAGGCAATTTAAACGTCTAAAAAACTAAAATAAAAAAATGTAAAACCAAATAAATTCTCATTTAGACTAATTTGAGTCCGTAAAATGCACAAGGGTGACTCAAACAAGAAATACATTAGAAATGTCAGTGTCTATAGGGCACTTTAGTCATTTTCATTCAAAATAAATGAACATTCTTATTTTATATTACATAATTTGGAGTACAACTATGTGATTACATCTATGTAGATGTGTGGCATGTCTACAGAGTTCCCATCTAATCAAATAGGTTAACAGTGTAATAATGCTCCTACCAGAGAAGTCACTCTTGTCAGGGTCAAAAGCATCCTCCATGCCCATGCTTATTAGGACCTTCTTCATGTCATACTTCTCCTCCATGTTGAATTCCGGCAGACCCACTTGAACCTTCTGTGGCTTCATCTTGCCTTCGCTGGTCCAATCTGCAAAGTTCTCATAGGTCAGCTGACTCTCCAGCTGGGAAAGAAACATCAACACGAGAGCTTTTCAGTCAGGGTGGAGGTGGTGTTTCTGTATGTCTGTGAACATGTATGTGGTGCAGTACCTTCTCCAGTCCTGTAGGGCTGTCCTCAGGCAGGAAGATAAGCATGCTGAGGGCTTTCCCTTTGTAGGGCATCTCCAGAACCTGGACAACACAATGTGTGTCTCTTACAGTAAATACAGATGTCAGTTTCACTGTTCACTGTTAGCTTATTTACTCATTAGGTGCTATGGAAGACTAATTAACAGATAAATGTGTGTTTTTATGAAATAGTATGTGCTATTTTATGACATTCTGGTACCAAGTGAGTCTCTGTGTCTATTTCATTAGTAGAATGAAAACATTCCTCAATTCCTTAGTAAGCTACATTTCTTGCTAAAAACATAACAGTGATGATATTGTAATGGAGATGTGTGTGTCTTAGGTTTGTTTATACGTTTAACAGACTCTTCTCAAGACTTTGTGACCAAAGCTTAACGTGGTTGAATAGTTACAGAAAACATTAGAAAGGTTCGTATTTAAAGCAGGTACCTGACACTTTGCCTCTGAGATGAAGGCGTAAGGGAACTCAGAAACCTGACTCATCATCTTCACAGTCTCTGTATAATCCTGAGATAACAATAAATACATATCATATCTGATTATACTTCATACTGTATGGTATGTACACTACAGTACTGTATGTGTTTATTGTTACTGAAAGTGATTATGGAATTTGGACAGTTATATACAGAACAATGTGATGAATAATGACAATGAAAACTATTACAAATATGAATGCACAATATTCATTGCAAGGAAAGTACTAAACTAGCATGAAACAGTTTTTGCCTTAGTGTGTTACCTTAGTGATTTTAAACTGGGCATCATAGGTGGCATCCTTATGGAAAGGCTTGTCCCAAGCAGACTTAAAGTAGAGGGCGTTGACCAGCACTAAGATGGTGCTCGCAGCCACATCATTGCTACCTAGAATCTCCTTAATCTTATCTAGTGACCAACACAGAGAAGAGCAAGCACAATGATGGATTCAACACTCCAAAACAAGCACAACTAAAATATCTAGGTAAGAATCATGCGTCTCCATGGTTGTGTCTCTCTGCCTGCACTTCCCCTCCCAACCTGGGGGTGTCTCCTCTGCTCCATCTGTATTCATCCTCTCTGGTGTTAAATACCCTGTGTTCTGTATGCCCTGTGCTGGATCACTTGTCTATAAACTTGTCTAGTTGTAAATGACTAAGTTAAAGCGGTATACGAGAGCTTTTATTTTGATAGCAATTATTGAGCGCACGTTTCCTTTTCAA
>JAODLL010002148.1:0-12594 GCA_026546735.1 Forbesichthys agassizii
AGGACAAAGCGCAAGCTTAAAGGGGATCGTGCTTTCTCTGTAGCAGCTCCAAAATTGTGGAATGTCTTACCTCTGCCAGTTAGACAGGCCCCTTCTCTGGTAGTTTTTAAATCTCTTCTAAAAACCCACCTATTCTCATTAGCCTTTCACAACAGACCTTGACATTTGTGATTGCATTGTTTGTTTTTACTGTTTCATTATTATTTGGGCTCTGTGTTTGATAATTGCATTTTATGTATTTTATAGTATGAGCTGTTTATTTTATTTATTGATTTTACTGTACAGCACTTTGTGACCACTTCTGTTTGAAAGCGCTTTATAAATAAATTTGATTTGATTAATGAGAACAATGACGTGTAATGAGAACAATGCACTGTGTTATGGACAGAACGGTATGTTAAGGGTGGTACCTGTAGGAGGTGATCCTCCTCAGTCTGGAGGCGGGCACATCGTAGCCACACTCCTCCAGGACCTCCTGCCGAGCGATCTCCTCCAGCGGGAGGTCTGGCTTGTCCACCAGCCCGGCACACAGCTCGTACGTCATGCCGGCCGAGGCCGGGGGTTGAGGGACGGCAGGCCGTCGCTCAGCGTCCCCCGTCTGGTCCTCCGCAGACTTGGCTGGAGAAGCCTCCTCCTTCTCCACCTCGTTCTCCCCCTCGGGGGGCTGTGTCTGGCTCTTCTCCCACTCACACATGTACACCGCTGCAACACGGAGGAGATGAAGCAGAGAGGACCACAGCGTAGCCCACGTGTATGTATTACAATGCAGCGCTCACCGGCCCTCACATGCTGGACGCGCAGTTCTACACGCAACCACAGCGCAACATTCTTTCTGATTACTGCTTTTATCCGTGGTGATGCTAGCCGGGCCTAGTACGCTAAACGGTACGCAACGACGCATCCAGTATGTAAGGGCCGTCACAGACACATTTATTCATCTCATGATCACTGTCCTTGGGGTAAAAAAGCATCTGCTGAATGACTGCATTTAAACTGTAGGCTCCAATGCAGGACAACCTAATACTCTACGCTGTCCTGTAAATCCTTCTCTGCTGTTAAGACTCTGTGATGCATTACACCGGCAAAACAATATCCCCATGAACTCTTCACTTACTACACTAAAACTCAATGTGTAAGATAGTGTAGATGAAAAGGTTTTGACCTACATAGTTAAACTAAAGAATTGTATCTAACGAGTTTTAGAACTAGTGGTTTACAAGGTTATGAGGCATTTGGCTGTACTTCCTCAGCAACAGTTAATATATAACAACACTAGAAACACCATTTGAACTGCATCATAGCACACTATAGAAACGATAGCCGCTAAACAAAGACCTGTGTGTAAAACGTACATTGTACGTTATGGACAAAGTGTAATTTCTCTAAAACAAAGGCCAGTTCCTTTTCCAACAGCAAGGGGAAGGGAGAGGAAAAAAAAACCTTTCAATGCCAAGACTTCCTTGTATTTAGTCCAGTCCCTGGCGACCACTCACAAAGCAGACCAGGCTTCTTTGTAGGAGACTCTCGTGTGGGCTATTTATGAGCCTGCATTGTTGCTAATAACCAGCCAAACAAACACGAACACTGAGCTAACCCTGTGTTGTGAGTCCACCCAATAATATATCAGTCAGCGATCCTCATATACTGTATGAGGACTAAACACATGGAAGGAACGATATTAAGATTACAATGATGTCACCGTTTATAGTATTCATTCATCCATCCATCCATCCATTTGTCTCTGGGAATAGAAAAGTAGCCGTTTACCTGGACGGAACTGTTTGACCAGGACAAAACAGTGTGAGGTGGTGTTGAAGATTAACACAGACACACTGAGGAAGGAAAAGCAGATACCGGGTTAAAAAAGGAAACAAGCTTCTCTAAAAATATCCCTCTTCTACACAAACACTGCCTCATAGCTGGAACACTTATAATACACTCTCACACAGAGCGAGCGAGAGAGAGACTGTGTGCCGGACTGACCTACTGACACACGGTTAAGTCACTAAAAAGCACTAGGCAGCGGACAGACAGGCAGCAAGGCAGACAGACAGACAGGGAGACAGAGAGACAGACAGGCAGACGGGGACACAAATAGTCAAGACAGAACTGCACAGTTCACACACTGTATACTGTATGTCTCATGATGTACCAGAAGGGTTCCTAGCTAGCTAGCTAGCTAAGTTTTACCCACAAGGCCACAGAGGCCACACGGGTCACCATCGATCAGAGGTCATGAGGTCATTAGTCTATGCCCCGTGCATGGGCTCTGTGTGTGTGTGACTGTTCCGGCCAGTGGAGTCTGCAGGCCTGGGGTGCATGGAGAGAGCGGATGTGTCCGAGGACGCAGGAAGCCCTGCCCAGCTTTCCCATGGTGAGAGAGAGCGCCAGGGGCTGTAGCTGTGAGCCAAGGCCCAGGGCTGAGCTCAGGGCCCGGGGACACTTAAGATCCAGTGCTGATACCAGAAGGGCCGGCCCGCTCCAAAGAAAATATGGCATTGTGCTCCGCGGGTGCAGGACCTAATGGTACCTTTGTAACGCCTGTTTGGTTCTAGACGTCACGTGTTGTTTTACTGTTTCTGTTTTTACTCTTACTATCCATCTGTCCAAGAACACAGAGCTGAGACAAGCCACAGTATTTATCCAACCACGAATGAATGGTGTGAATGTAAAGACTTGGTGTCTAGTCTGTATGTGGAGGGAGAGGTCAGATGTTTCTCCACGAGGTAAACACACGTCGTACATGTTCATTTAACTCCCACTGACGTAAGACGTTACCATCAACCCACCAACTTTGTTTTTGACAATACAAATACATGGTTTTGTTATGTTTAGTAAAATATGCATACATGTGCTTAGAAGTCTGTATAGTAGTTGAGATTGTTAATATTTGTCTTATTCGTTTATGTTATTTTTTTCCTTAAAGGAAGTGATTCACAGAAGCCACCAGTTTATTTTTAGGGCCCTGGATCTACAGGATGTAAAGTGGCCTACTGCAGGAAGGGAACACTGTCTCCATAGCAACCAGAGTCGGGATTGGGGGGGGTGGGGGTAGCAAGGCGACGTGTGCCGGGGCGACTGCTCCACACCTGCACTAATGGCTAAGCCACCAGGCAGGCCAACACACGCCCCGGCCATTTCACGGCCCATTGGGCTCTGTTGGCAGGCCTGCTAGCAGAGCCCAGAGCCTGCCGGCGTCTCTGTGTGCGAGGTAAAGTCACAGCACGCGGCCTGGAATCACAGCTAGTAAACGACGTACGTTGTTAGCGTGTGCGTGGGTAGTTTGTCAACGGAAGCATGGCGGAGTGCATTAACTTGTCAAGCGATGCAAGAGCACTGACAACCAAAGATCACGTTTAATTGCTCGCAGCCCGGCCGTCAGAATGACGGAGAGCTGCCTCGTGACGGGACGCACTGTAAGCAGGGTTAAGAACCAAGAAGTGTTTTTATAAGCTGCCCAAATAAATGAGCCTTTGACGAGACACAAGAGATGTAGGACTGAAGGTAAAAGCAGGACGAATGGGGAAACTGCATGATCCTGACATCCAATGTGCCCGAGCGTTGACTGGTTGATTTAGGGTGCTGAAATGTTCCCCTGACATGGTGAAACACAAACTTTGTATACGTAAACTTTACATATATGTAAACTTTACATTTTTTTAGCCTAGGTGAAGAAATGTAACATAATGTGGTCCCGACTGAGTCTCCTTCAGTCAGAATAGTTTTCAGTGTTCTCCGTCTACTGTATATTGCCTGTACATCTGTCGCCTTAAAGCTTTCAGTTCGACAGCTATAAAAACACTTCAGTAACTTAATGTAGTTAAGTGGCGTCACGCTAGGTGACCCACAGCTCACCTAGCCAGCTGTGGGTCACCTAGCCAGCAGCATGTCAGTAAGGTGCTATCTGATGGAACCTGAAGCACATCAGGGCAAACAGTGTAAAGCAAACGGTTCCACTTGAAGGGGGAAGTATGCATACAAATACATGTAGTGAAATTCATCCTCTGTATTTATCCCATCCCTCAAGGGAGCAGTGGGCAGCTGCTGTGCAGTGCCCGGGGACCAACTCCAGGCTGGAGGGTGAACCTAGCATGTTTTTTATAGTGGGAGAAACCGGAGCACCTGGAGGAATCCCACGCAGACACGGGAAGAACATGAAAACAACACACAGAAAGGCTGGGCCAGACCTTCTTGCTGTGAGGCCACAGTGCTATCCACTGGGCGAATCCCGTGCTATCTCACTGTACATGAGTTCTGGTGGGGTGGGGTGTATGCGCTATATATGCGCTGTCTGTCGTGTGGCAAGGGGTCCTTTTAAAGGGTATTATAATTATTTTAAACATAAGGTAACAATGAGTTAACATAAGGTAAAGTTAATAATAATGATTAGAAACAATTACAAAAAAATAACAATATAATCGAGGAAAAACTTTTATAATGTTTTGCAAGTGTACTCTTATTTTGTCTTGTGTTCTGAATGTGCACACTTTCGCCAATCACAGGCTGAAAGTGAAATAAGATGAAAAGTATTAAGAGAGTTTCACAGTTGAAGTTGTTTTCACCATTTATTTGCTTCCCTGTTTAGGTGCAGTAAATGCAACATCTTTCCAAAGTCAATGACTAATCGTATTAAATAATCGTGATTTTAATATTGACCAAAATAATCATCACTACTAAATTTTCCATAATCGAGCAGCCATAGCTTCTGATAACTCCACGTTTCAGCTGCCCTCAAGCACTTAAAGCGTGCACACGTTCATAGACAAACAGCTCAAGCCATAAACAGGCGTAGATATGTCAACAGGCCACTAAACACTTGGATATGAATGTGTTACTGCTGGGTTTTAGAGCAGAAGGCTCTTATAACTGAACATTAGAAGGTTTTGCCATTTTGTTGAAATGCTTTGACAATGCGATATCGGTTTAAAAGTCCATTTAAGTATTCCTCTCTTTTTTTATCTTAAGAAAAAGGGTATATGGGCCAAAACTGAGGAAAAGCATTTCTGGCGTACTATAAAATAAATAAATCAACCAACCGCAGAAGAATCCCGTGCTATCTCACTGTACATGAGTTCTGGTGGGGGTGGAGGACTATATATGCGTTGTTTTCTCTGGGGGCCTGCAGCCACGGAGCTTTATTGCCTGCAAGGCTCCATCTTTCACCATAAAATAGATGAGCTCTCGTGGGGGGCCAGCACAGAGGAAAGACGTCCGTAATGACTACCCAGGGGCACTGTCAGTTTCCTTTGACCAAGCATAACCAGCAGGAAGCACAGCGTTGACAAAAAAGTGCCACATTTCTCATACAGTGACCCCCCCACCCTTGTTACAGTGGACTAACAGGCTGTTACAGTGGACGAACGGCCTGTTACAGTGGACTAACAGGCTGTTACAGTAGACTAACGGCCTGTTACAGTGGACTAACAGGCTGTTACAGTGGACTAACGGCCTGTTACAGTGGACTAACAGGCTGATACAGTGGACTAACAGGCTGATACAGTGGACTAACAGGCTGATACAGTGGACTAACAGCATGTCTCCCAAGGGTGGGAACTTTTCAGAGATGGCAGACCATAAAAGTAAAAATGCGAACCTTTCAGAAAGAGCTCATTAGACTACAGTAGCAAGAACAGAACCATCTGTGTACAAGCCAGGGCTGGCCTTACTAGCGCAGCTCTTGGAATCTTCCGGGAGGGGTAATGGAGATTTTTACAGCTGTGGCTGTCAAAGCAGATTACGGTACTCGCTAAATGGTTAAAGGACGTCTTCCCAGTGATGCCCATGTTCAGGAGAATGAAGATCAGTTGTTTAAACAGATATTATGCAGGGGCTGGGGTTGGGGGCGGATACAGAGTGCAAACGGTGACATGAAAAGACCAAACTGAATATGTTCGTGCTGGCAGGTATTTGGCATGACCCGACAAGGTGTGGTGGCACAATGAAATATGTGGACTCTACCCCCTCGGGATGTGCTGTCAATCCACAAGCATTTACTCTTCTTTAAGAACAGGAAATCCTATCTAAATGCTCCTTTGACGTTAAACATTGTGTTAATGCGACTGTGACTATAAGTTGCCTCTTACAGTATCCAAACATTAGTAATACGTTAGTAGCACACATAATATCCCATCTGGAAAGTGTACGGTAAATCAGTAAATCAAAGCTTTCTACAGATTTGCATGTATTGTATGTTCCTGGATGTAGGACTATAGAAATGTACTAAAGTAATTTTCTTAAAAGATAACTTTATTGTCTGATAAAAAAACTAAACTGCAACTATAATGCACCACATGTAAAAAAATGATGGTTTATGAGAGTCTGCCTTTGCACGTGGACACATCAGCAGTGGGCGTTGTGCGTGGGTTGGTGCATTCCATCAAAGCACATCCCTCTTTTTACCTGTCATGGGTTCGCATGAAGTCCCAGGTTTTCTTTGTTCCGTTCTGTGGGGTGGGGGGTGGGGGGAAGGAAGAAGAGCGGAGATTGTTACGAGGGAGAAAGGTATGGATTGTGCTACATCAATAAAAGATGATTGTTTGCTGGCAGGATTAAACGATACTGGGCTACTTGCTAGGTGGTTCCATCGAAGCCATTCCGTGCTACAATGCAGCACAAGAGAGAAAAAGACAGGTGTGGTCCTATACACACACCTGGTCTGCTTCCAGAACCACGCTGGTGACTAAACACTCAAATATCCTCTCTACTCGGGCCGGGTAGGCACACGTCGGGGCGGAACGATTGTTTACATGCCCTGAGGTCACATCAACAAGACATGCAGATGAACACACCCTTGGTGAATTTCCATCCCAGCAATTACCATGCATTAGTAACTGCTTGATCAGCAGAATGCAATACAGCCAATGCTTATGAGTGAATACAGTACTCAAGGCATGACCCCTATTTAACATCATTTGGAGTGCAACCTACATAAAGCGTGACTGACTACAGGTTTAAACACAGTTCAAGTTCATATAATTTAAGACCATTCATAGATAGATACCATCAACCTAACTGTGAGAGCCAGCAAAAACACAGAGTTCATCATACCTCGTCTAAAGCTGAAACACTTGACTGTTCAACTTGAAAGTGAGCTCCTCGCTAAATAACTTTCATGTGATATACAGTACGACTGGCTAGACTGATTCAGTTAAGTCAAAGCAGTGCCTCGCAGTTATCTGTTTAACCAATTAACCAAACTGCATCAGACTAATTAAGAGGGCGCCACAAGGAAAACGGGATGCACTGCTGTTTATAATCACAAATCAGGAATAAACTATTCATATTTCCCAATATGGAACACACATGCAGCCTTTATTACTGTAGATTCTTCTATTAAACCTACAGCTACTGTAAGACACACATCTACACGGGCTCCTATTGTAGATGGATTTGGGGCCAGTAGGTGCAGGTATTTTTATCCTACTACGCACTGAACAAGTTAGAGTGATGTTGGCCTACATTGTGGGTGCCTGGAGGAACACGACCTTGATCCAAACGACACACTCATTCCTCCGTCAGCCCAATGAGACACAGAGCCGAAGAGAGTACAGGCAGTGCTAGAGCTTGTCTCGCAGAGCCAGCCTTTAATGACGGAAAGCCGGGGACACACGCGCTGGCTAACTGCCTCAGCACCCGCCTACTTGACACAAGCGGTGTTTTGATTGACATGCACGATGACCAACTACGTATGTCAATGTCCAAATCGGACGTTAAACTTACAATGAGGAATTTGTTGGAAACTAAACGACATGACTGACAGGTCTTGTAAATCTGTAAAATTAGTAGGCTACGGTTACTGCTTAAAATAAATATTACATTTTAAATTAGTAAATAAAGCAGTGCACTATCGTTGCACTGGAAATTATGGAGACATACATGTGAGTGACAATAACAGCTAATGTACATAGACAGTATTACCTCCCAAAAGTCTGAGTCCCGTGTCGAGCTAACGAGGGTTTCAGACATTATTATATAGTTCAGCAGCGTTGCTTATGTAATGTAGTGATGGATGGAAGAGGCTAGAGCATAGAGTATCCATGGGCGACCACGTGCCTGATCACGACACCTGGCCCATTTGCTGTATTAAAAGATTGTATAATGATAGAAAGATGAAGCGTTGTAATGTATTTCAATAGAAGCAAAAATGGAACTCTCCCAGTCTCTGAGGTAAGGGTGTCACCAATGGCATGTTGCTGTGGAAGCTGATGTAGGTATCGCCCAGACAGACACATCTACCATGCATGGCCAGACAGCTACATCTACTGTGCATGGCATGATGTCAATTTACCTAAAAACAGTTAGCTGCAAGAATACCGCTGTGGCCTCAGATTGATAGTGCTTGGAAATGAATGTTATACATTAAAAATACCCACTAAGGCCCCCAGAGATAAATAATGTACAATATTATGGTGAAATCCGTGGACCTCCCCATTGACTTGCATGGAACGCTGGGTCGTTCTGGTCTGCATCAAGGGCCCCCCTCTATCTATAAACTGAATGCAAAGTGCCCTCCGTTGGAACCTCTAGTAAATCAGGCCTGCTGGATGCTGGACCGCTAGAACATTTGACTCCATCTGAATCGCAAGAGACTCGTGTTTGGCCCCTTTCAATTCCCAAAGTAGCCATATTTAACCTCCACCATGTCCTCCCAAGACTTTAATGGCTGCCCTTCACGTTGGTGGTGATTTGAAACAGGTTTTTGGGTATTTCCAATTCCAATCATTTAGCAGACACTTTTATTAGGGTTGCACGATATTGACATAATGTGATATTGCAATATTGATCACGAACAATGCATAGTTGATATTCATATAGATATTTTTAAACATAAGTAAAAACACTAAGATTATGGGAAAATGCATCAAAATATATTCATAACATATCAAAACAACACATTTTCAACATGTCATATTGGACTGGTACAACAACAGTAAATCCCAAACTACTGAGCATTCTTTTTGTTTCCTCTACACTAATGTTTCCTCTTCCATATCTATTGCCATTAGCTTTTTCAGCCACACGTCTTACTTTTTCATCTAAGCCAAACAGTCAACGGACGCATCTCTCCACTAAATAAACTGAATATTGACTACTTCCTGCAACATTTTCGATATATTGCGCAACGTGATATTGTGATAACGATACCAAATCAATATATTGTGCACCCCTAACTTTTATTTAAAGCAACTTACTTATAATAAGTGCACATGCCAATAGCTGAATAGAGACACATCGTAAGCAGACATGATGCCGTTAGAATAATGACATCAGCTAGTCATTAGTGCTAGCCTATAATTCACAACATACATTACCTGCTGTGAAAGCATTCAGTCTTGAAAATAACAGCTGCAAGCAAAGCGATATAGAGCTACTCCTAAAGCAGCAAAGCAGTTCATAAACCTCATGTATTTTCATTTTTTCTTAATGATCCCTTCAAGCTGATAACTGTATTGTTTTTGCGAGTGTGGCTGCAAAAACCTTAAATGTACCAGAATGTGTTTAATGTATATATATTAATGTAATAACTACCTTCATAGGGGCTCTAAAGCTCAGAGCAAGCCATCAGCTTTCTACTACAAGTCCACCAAGGCATCTTGACACAGTGGTCAGACCACAGCAGCAAGCCCCAGCATGTTTGCTACCGTACAGGCCACACATGCCTTTAACAAGCGCCTCTGCAGACTTGCATTTCGCTATTTCGCCTGCTTTCGCTTGGTTCACCTTACGCTGGCCGCTTGTGGGCGTGCCTTATGTTTTCATGTAATGCCTTTTTAAAAACGTTTTTTCTATGAGTTTATTTATACACTATAGCTTTCTCTACATGTGAGCAGCAACAGAGGAGTGATATTCAGATGCAGGCTTGTGTCTAGCCCCATAGTTTTCTTGAGTCACCCCCTCCTTATGTATCAGGATTCCTTCGTCTCTCCTGGTGCGTTTTGCTTTGGGCCTACGACAGTTGCGATCGTATTTTTACACCCACAACAATCTCTGACACCTTAAACCATGCATGCTTTATAACACTTGTATCCCTATACACATTCAGTCTTTTTGGCCACTGTACATGATGATGGGAATATACATGAAACCCTGCTGTCTGCATGGGGTTTGCGATGGCTGGTCCTCTAGAAGAACTGGAGATTGCTTGTAAGCTACCCAGCTTCAGTGTGCTGATTACGCTTCTTTCAAGATTGTTCAGGATAGCAAAGAGCACTTTACCCAACCTGGTGATCTACCAGAACACAATGATGTTAAAGCTTCACAAGTTAGTCCTGATAATGTTTATTACGCTGTGAAGCAAACTGATGTGGTCAACTGTATCCGATTAATCCAAAAGGGAAGAATCAATCATTTTACAATGCATTAGTTACAGGCCTACGGCGTTATACCTCTCAGACAAATGGTCTTCTGGTGGTCTTCACGTCATCTGATGGATGTTCTAGTCTGTGACAAGCTCGCCCTAAAAGGCAGGGTCAGTCATTCTTGCTAACTTCGAGTTCAAATCAAAAAAAGTATCGCTCCGCGGCGCCGCCTCACACATAGAAATGCATTGTGAAGCAAAGCGTAGTACTACGACTTAGTTGATATTGTTAATGTTTCTATTTACGACGGAGCCAGCTTAGTCTAGAGCTAAACTGCACAAGCTGGTGTGTTACCCCCAATTTCCACCGGGCGCGTTCCGGCTCCATCACAGAGCTCTTCAATGCAAGTGAACCACCAAAGCGTCCCAGGAGCGGCTCTCCGCTCGGCCCTGTTAAAAATAGGCAGCAGTTCTATTTTTTAATGGAGATGCTTCTGGGACGTTTCTGAAAGCGACTAACTGCCAATCAGACAGAGCTCATAATTTCGGTTTGGTTTGTTGCTGTGGAAACTCAGCGAAAACACAACAAGACGCTCCGCTTCTGACACGCTGCCGGTGGGGGGGCAGGGTGCAGTGCAGATGACGGAGCAAGAACGAAGCGCTGACGTGAGGGACCCGACGACAATTGAGGGTTAGACTCGTTCTGTCACATCTGCCGATTCTGCCAGATGTGCCTTCCGTGGGCGTGATCATCGCTGACATCCAATCCCCTTGCAATGCCCCTCTCTTATTCCCTAGGCGACAATTAGGCGTGCAGTGCTCCGGCGCTGGTGTGGATGGACAAGAGCATGGCCTTGACGAAGGTAATCAGCATCAGTTCCTCCATTCTACGTAGAAAGATCTCTCTTTGAATTCGCCTTTTGCAGATTGTCAATGGTGTACAGTATATTAAAGCTGAAATATATTACTTGGACACATGGAATATCCTCTAGCTCACATAAAACCACATGCGGTTCACAGAAAGAAAATGTCAATTTCACAGGAGGTGTATATAAATATAGCTCTACATATACAATATCACTACCTACTACACACTATCAGCCATAACATTATCACCACTGACAGGTGAAGCGAATAACATTGAATAGCCCTTTATCTCGCAATAGATGATTATTATGGGCAGTTTGGGTTGGACAAAGTAAATACCTGCTATTTCCTTCATACTATGATTACTGTGGTCAGATTAACATCCTATACGCCAAATAAATACTTATTTACCGATTAGCGATACATTACATTAGCTTTCAATGATCAGTTAAGACTATAACACTAGTGCCAATTTGATTACATTTCAACAAAACCTCCCAATGCATTGTCCATACAGGTAAATGGACTGCATTTATATAGCGCTTTTCTAACCTTCCGGCCACTCAAAGCGCTTTACAGTATTAAGGGGTTATGGGTTGCTCTTCAACATTTAGGACTTAAAGGTAGGGTTAGTTACTTAGCTCAAAACAAACTCCCTCAGAAGCTCCGCCCTTACACATTGAAATGCATTGTGAAGCCAAGCAGCATTGTTCCTATGTACAGAGCCAGGGCTGTGTAGAAGTACCAGATTATTGTTTCAACACGCACACAAGAACGGTAAAACAGTGGAATGTAAGCCAATACGCTTTTTGTCAAATTCACCAACTAATAATAATAATAATACATTTTATTTGGGACACCTTTCTAAACACTCAAGGACATCTTACTATTTGCAAATACAAGGATATTCAACTATTGGCTGAATTATACATACTATAAAAATTAGCATTTGATCTAAGAAATATATACAAAATAAAAAACTAGCTTGGAATAGCAGACTATTGTTATGTTCGCCCTCTTTATGGGCAACTACATTAAGGACACACACCTAAAGAGAGACTCTGAAACACGTTACTTCGATTTAACCAGTGTATTCCTTTACTAAACTCTGCCATTCACCCGTACAGACAGTTCCCTCTGGCCACAGTGCCAACTAGTGTTAACCAGATGAATTACACATAATATAACACTACATATATAACAACTATGAGCATACACATTAAGATAAGGAACAGGCTCTATAGGGTTATAATGTAAAGAAGAGGCTCCATAGGGTTATAATGTAAACAAGAGGCGCTATAGGGTTATAATGTAAAGAAGAGGCTCCATAGGGTTATAATGTAAAGAGGCTCCATAGGGTTATAATGTAAACAAGAGGCTCCATAGGGTTATAATGTAAACAAGAGGCTCTATAGGGTTATAATGTAAAC
>JAODLL010002149.1:0-12592 GCA_026546735.1 Forbesichthys agassizii
TGTGTGTGTGTGTGTGTGTGTGTCTGTGTGTGTGTGTGTGTGTGTGTGTGTGTGTGTGTGTGTGTGTGTGTGTGTGCGTGCACATGCACGCATATAAATCAAATATATAAATATGTCCCTGAGTGATAGATTTTGGCACATGTCAGCTATGCTTCTTCCTTTGCCAGTCCCTGACCAGATAAACATGCGTGCTATGTTTTGGATATCCCTTAACCAATATTAGTTCTACATTCAATTACATTAGATTGGGTTAGATTAGATTATATCAGATCAGATGATGTTTGATTAGCTGTTATATTTGGTTGAAATACATTAGATTGGTCAAGATATAGATAATATAAAAATTTTGACTTTATATAATAATATTTTATTCTTTAACTTGCACTATACTGTATAAATATTCTCTCTCTCTCTCTCTCTCTCATGTGTGTGTGTGTGTGAGTCCAGGGGGTGTTCGTTTTGGCCTCGCTCTGCTAGCATACATCAAGAACATACTACAGTACATGATCAAACCTTGTCTAAATACAAACCTCAGTTGTCCCAACATCTACATTACAGTACATACACACTCACACCTTAGGCACTACATTCTGGCTCTGTGCCAATACCGCCCTATTTGTATCCATCCATCAATATTCTCCATCCATCTCTACTTCCATGGCGAAGCCATTCAGCGTGTGTGTGGTTGTATGTGCATGTATGTGCTTGTTTACATGCATGCTGCACACACATACATACATATATCACGCATAAAGTATATGTTTACAGTGGGAGCCTGGTAAATGTGACTTGGAATAGAAATCTCCCCGAACTACAAATGTTGCACTGTTTTGCAAGCATAGAAAGAATATGTTAGATATATGTACATATATGATATTAATATACCAAATGCACATGTCACTGATCCTAACCCTGTAGTGCTGCACTTAACGTCGCTAATGTCTTCTGTCAAGTAGGAGCTAAGCTCAATAATGGCAAATGAAAGGTGGCTGGTGCATGCCTTGCTGTGAGCCCACTGTTGCCCAGTGCCAGGGTTTAGCCACAGGCTAAGCCTGCTTGGCATGGGAGCAGTAGTTTGAGGCAGTGTGGAAGTCTGCAGACTGTCTATCAGAGTTCACCCCTGTTAGTGTCCTGAAACCAAAGTAAAAAAATAGCAACTGCCATAATAGTTTTCTCAGACTTGCATAGCAGAATTTCACCATTGTGCTATACGCTCCATTACGATGATTGCAGAAAGGGAGAAAGAGATTTGATAACGGCTAATCATAGGCAATAAGTTGATGCAGTTATTTGTTTAGGTATTCAGACTATTTCACTTTATAATCACACAAAATACTGTATATGTACCATACAGTATGTATAACACACACACATAACAGTTAGACATTTGATAGGGCTAGAGTGCTTTACTGATGACAGCAATGGGACATGGTGATATAGCTGTGATATTGTGATATTTCTTCATATACAGTGACAGCATTTAATATGGACAGCCTACTGTGAAAAGTTGTATTTATATCACCGAAAATTATCACAGCTGTGCCAAAATTGACCATTAACAGCATTCCTCTCATGCGATAATGCTCTACATACTGTACGTATATTAATAAAACGTGCTTCCCCAAGGTTGAGAACTTCCATTGTAATGTTAAATTAACCAGATCCCGTTGCATTAGTTTTGCTATGTTTGCGTGTCTGTGTCAGAACCTTAATTTAATAAAGTGCGTGGCTCCATTTTTTTGAGCCTCAATGCGTACACACATATGAACAAAATCACACGCACACGCACACACACAGCATCCATGTTTTTTTTTACTACCCGTCAATGTTTTCCTGCTGTGCTCAACATCGTTTAAAATAACTAATACATACAATAAAAACCCATTAGCAGCAGCCTGTGTAGCTTTATGTAAATAATGAATCGCAGGCAGACATGATTATACCTTGCGAGAAATATGACGTGCCATACGAATGCACGGACGAAAACCAAAGGTAATGACCTCACATTGTGAAAGCTTCTCTCCAGCCCAGAGCAGTAAACAACTGACGGGGCATTCTGGAAACTGGAACAGTGGTGATCTGTAGCGTTTTTAGAGGGGCTTAGCGCAGTTATATACTGCACATTCTCTCTCTCTCTCTCCCAACACCCTACCCATATACGCTCAAACAAGTGGGTACCATGTTTTTGGGTAAAAACACTCGCAGGGTGATCTGTGGCTTTTTAACAAGGATTAGCACTGTGTACCTCCAGGGTCTGTGGTCCCTACTGACAGCTTTACAGGCCGCTGATTGGAGGTGCCGTGCCAAGGCAACAAGGGGGGGGGGGGGCACTGCTTCTGCTGTGGTAGCTGCTGTTAAAGTCCATGTTAATGCATTAAACCGCATTCTCCCAGCAGCGCTGTTAGCAGCACAGACAAATATTCCTTGAATGAATACAGAAGATTTAGACATACGACGCGTTCATCTGATGTTAACATGTAATGTGGCGAAAGCCAAATGACTTGCCGCGAGTACAGATGATATCTGCCGCAACCCGAGTAACAGAAGAGCAAGTCATTCTGGAGAACGCTTGCTAACGTCGAACTCAACAACGAAACAACAACACCTCTCCCTTCAATGCCATAGGGTGCTCCCTCAGAAGCTCCGCCCCCACACATTGTGGAGACTAGGATATTGTTGTTGAGTGCGGTCTGCGCCACTTCGCTTGTGTTCATATTTACGGAGGCAGGTCTGTGTAGAAATAGCGGATTATGTTTTCAACACGCACAGAGAACGGTAAGCTAGCGAAATGCAAGCAGATGGTGAATTTAATGCATACTATACCTTTTATTATTGTCATTATGACAATGTGATTTATTTTGCATGCTTTTGTCCAAAGCCACCGTAATCAGGAGTGGTCGGGGCATCTGGTTCATAGTATTGTATTGCACGTAGGCCCAAAGGACCTTTAGGCTGCGAGTCAAACACCTGGACAGTACACTGACTTTCCTGCTAGCACCAGTGACTATTGTAATATGAATTATGTAATAGCTGTCTCTATCCCAAAATGACACACAGCCTTCCACTGGGATGTTTCACGAAGGAATAAAAGGGTCAGACTGGATCAGGCCATGGTGTGACCCACACAAAATAAGGGAAAACAGGAGTGTGGCAAATGGGGCAAATTCACACACACACACAGAAATGCACGTATTGGAAAAAAAGCCATGACATCAGCGTCACTGCCTGCAGACACCTTACCCTGCGCTGACATGCTCCTGTTTATGGACGCAGGGCTGGTGCCTTTCACCTTCACACACACACACACACACAAACTCGATACACACCCACGGCCCCACCTATTTGCAGACCCACCCCACAAACATTGAGTCAGTGACCTTTCCCGGACCTCACCCCACTGTAAACCACCCACAAAAACACACACACCAACCGACACCTAGCAAAGTTCACCGGCGGTTCCACCTCCACTCGATTTACTCTTAAGATTCTGTGTGTGTGCGTGCGTGCGTGCGTGCGTGCGTGCGCGCGTGTGTGTGTGTCGTGTGTTTGTGTTCAGAGTGGAAACGCTCTGGGTGCGGAGGCGCCACCTTTCAGACGTCACATGTGTTCTCTCCTGCAATTTAACGTGTACACCCCCCCACACAACCCTCCCTCTTGTCGAGGCTGCCCCGACCCCCAACCCCCCCCCCTCTCTCTCTCTCTCTCTCTCTCTCCACCTCTCTTTCCATTTTTGCCTCAGCGCTCCCTAGCGTTCCCTTAAGCCTGCCGCTGGCTCTCCACCCGTAGCTCTTATTAACCGTTTACAGACGGAGATGCCGCCCAGCGTACTGCAGCGCGGCCTACGCAGCTACCGTAGCGGACAGCCGTCCACGGAATGGAGGACACACCGAGCTTCATGTCGTGCATTTACCACCAGAGGTCGTGTGTGTGTGTGTGTGTGTGTGTGGGGTGGGGAAGCTCAGTGCTTGATGTATTATATCAATACTTCCTTTCTTCATCTGTGGCCTTCCACTTTCCATGGTCACTGCAGGTCTTAACCCCCCCGCCCCCCCCTCCCCCACACACACTTCTCCCCACCCATCAGTTTTCCATGTCTCCTTCACTTTTCACTCGTCCAATTAAGCTCAGGCCTGGTTTAGAACTGAACCCGGCCTTCTCATTTAGAGTGACACTGTTAATCAGGGCTCGGCTTACCTTGGAACACTGTGATAGCATGCTTAGCCTGTGTATACTGGGGGTGCGCGTGAGTGTTTACCCAGTGTGTGTGTGTGTGTGCGCGAGTGTGTGTGGGTGGGTGGGTACAAAGGCAAGCCACCATAAGGTCAGTAACATTGGCTACTGCATTTAAAAATGTGATTAACATACTTAGAGAAGATTGGCCCTTCACATGGTGTGTGTTAGGCTGCTGTCAAAGGTATTTGTAGATACTCATATAGTGAAACTCACCAGTCACAAGCAGACGTGTGTGTGTGTGTGTGTGTGTGTGTGTGTGTGTGCCTTTCCTATGTCTCTCCCACCTAAAACCCAAACCTTTTCTAAACTGAAAAGAAAAGAAAGCTTGGATTTTGCTGAGAAAGCCCCCAGACTAAAGCCGCAAGACACCAGCGTCGTAAATGCTTGGCACCTGTATGCTTGTATTCTTTGGATTTTCCTCATCCTATTCCTCGTCTATTGTTATGACCAGAGGAAGAGATAGAATGACGAAGAGAGGGAAAGAGAGAGAGGAGAGAGAAAGAGAGAGAGAGCCCACCGGAGTCGAGGCTCATAATAACCCTGGAGCCCTTGTGAGCGGATGTGTGACGTGATTGACAAGGCTTATTCTCAATGAGTCGATTGCCTGGGAATGTTTTAAACTGTGGGCACGGGCTGACATTTATTTAGACAAGGATCCTTATGGGCTCCCGAACAACGCTGCCGATCAGAACATGTCTCGCTAGGAAGTCATGCGTATGTGTGCACCTGAATGTGACAGATATAATTAGCGAAAAAGTTGTAAATGAACCTACATTCCTACTTAATGCCTCAAGATGGCACACAGAGATTCTATCAGGAACAGGAGATGGTCAGGAATTATTTGGAAGGGATATACAGTATATCCACTTAATCATGACCAAAGCACAAGGTGTTTGGTATTGGTGTGAAGCTGATATCTTTGCGTGTGTGCATTACCTTGGACACAGATAAAAAGTCAACTGAAACGTTAATAAGCTTGCTGGGAGAGTCTTAAAGTCTTTGGTGGAGGGCTGGAGTCTTGTTTCATTGCGGTAGATCCATTGTAAGCCCCTGTAGGCTCAGACTAAACACAGCATGCAGCTTATTGTTGTTCTGGACTATGATAGGCCTCCCCGGAGGTTTAACAAGAACCATAACCCTCATAGGACAGGCAGCCAATGGCAAGGCTGCCTGCTGATGGACTGGCCACTGAGGTTAAACCACAAGGACACTACAGCCAATCAAATGTAATCATATTGTCAAGGTGAAATAATGAATAGCTTTTGTGATTCTTGTTTTATTTGTTTACCCTAAATTATCAGCATTATGTGTACTCTATACACAGTAGTGTAGTTTATTGCTTGTCTCAATGTACTTGCTGTAGAACCAGAGAGGTTACATGTACATTACGCTGCAAGTTCTATAGCAGAACGGCAGCTGCTGGCGATTATTAATTCATCACATGCAAGATATTTTGGCCATTGTACTCTCTGCAAGGGCACAATGTTTCAAATGTTAATATTTTCCAGTTGATACATGACTCGTCAAACCATCTTCCAATCTTTTTTTTTTTCTTTATACCTTTCCATCACATGACGTTTTGTGGTTTGCGAACATTGTATACACAGAGTAGCCGTTACGGGAAGGAATAGAAAAAGGTTTACTGGCACAAGAGGCCATTACTGAAACCAGGAACCTACACAGATCACTGGGTAGGTTGAAGGTCAAACAAATCCGTCTCATTTGTTCCATCAAGTTGGGGAGTTTTTTTCGTGCTGTAGGGAAAGCCTTCGTGTAATATCTGCATGTATGTGTATGTATTTTGACTGGCGTGCTCGTTTGTGTGTGCACTCTGTGTCCGTCCGTACGTGCGTGTATAATGAGGTCTGGTCTCCACATGAACACGTTGTATCGTCGCCTGTGTCTGGCGGCTTTGAATCATGTAATATCCCATGCTAATGCAGTGATTACCTATCATTATGCCAAGGTCCAGTTTCAGCTCTAAAATACAGTGAGTTTACAGCGTGTCAACACTGACCTCTTTTTTCCATGAACCATGCCCAAAATGAAAATAAATTGAACCCATAGAATGAAGTAAGATTGGATTATGTGCTGCATAGGTACAGTATTAGTTATTACCATAATATATCAGCTATTATACCCATATTCAATGAATAACCAGTAATCTTGCCCTATATTGGAATACGAGAAAATACAAATACTGTACAGGTATAACCACATACTATATACAGACCTGTCCAGCAAGACAACGATTATTCTGATATCTTTCCCAAACGCAGACCACCACACGTGGCATATAAATGAATCACTCCAGTTAAAACTGCTACTACCAAAGGCCAATGAGATTCTAATATGGGAATAAAAGATTAAAGATATGCCATGTATTAATTTACAAGACACTTCAACTGAAGACTGAGACTACAAACTATATGGCCATCATTTTGGATACAAGAGAAAGCCTTTAATATTATAAAGCTCTTCACCAGAAATAGGTGGGGATCATGGGTGTACGTGTGGGTGGAGCCAAAGGGAGGGGGATTATGAAGAGAGGACGAGCGATGGAAGGAGGGATGAGAGGAGAGGACAGGATGTTCCTCCTGTTGCTACAGATGGTTATAGACTCTGGTTTCATATTGTCACACCAGGGACAAGTGCTGTCATGGTAACGGTTTAAAAATGCTGTCTGCCTGCCTTCCTACACACATACTGATACTGTGCGTGCGCACGCATGCACACACAAACACTCACACACACACACACACAGAGAACTGTTGTATCCATCCACACACATTTGATTCAATTTCACATAAACATGGCCAAGAAACGCACACACGTAGAAACAGATACATTTGCATTTGAGAGTACGCGTACACGCACAGACACAGGAATAGACACATCCTTTTCCCTTCCCAGGAACATCTGCTTTTCATTGTGCGTTGTATCAGACACCAGGGAGCGTAGGGAGAGACTAACCGACCTTTTAGAGCAACAGATATCATGGGATGAACCATGGAGGAGCACGCTCTCTGAACACACGTGCTGCCATTCTATATCGTGGGAGTGAGTCTAGTCTTTGAAGCCAAAGCACGGAGAAAGTTGTTGCATTTGAATAGCCAGCCAAAAATAAACACACAAGGCATGTAACATACGTAATGGTGATACAATGTATTACAAATAAACAGCTGATGTGATCTTCAAGATTGCTATGTTATAGTTTTGAAAGTTTATTTTTGTTTGATTAAAACTGTAGTAATGGTTAAAAATTAAGCAGTATGATTTTCTAGTTGCATGCTGCTATCTTACATAAATGTATTACATTTATGTAGCGGACCCAATACCAACTTTTGTATTAATACAAAACTTCTGATTGGTGGACCTGCCAACGTGCGTCATGCTTTCCTGCGGTAAATGGCGTCTTCGTTTCTTCTCGTTACACTGAATTACAGCCATACCTTGCCAGTTAATATAGGAAACACGGTCTACATTAATCTCTGCGTTGTTTGATCGGAGTTGTGCAGCATTTGTTTTGCTGTTTGACTCAGCGTGTGGACACGGTATTAAGTTACTACTAATTCATAATGCATAATTCATCTTTGATGCATCATCTTGGAGCCAAACACCCAGATGGCAACAGGGCTTCGGTAATGTTTGTGGGACCCTTTGGAACTCCCATACTTGAATGTGCAACTGATGTAACAATCTCTCTTCAGCTTGATTTCAGACAGCTCTTGAACCAGACGTACAGTATGGGGATGTAGAGTGAGTTGCCATTGCATCACTTGTGATTTATTTGCACGTAAGCGCCATGCCCCACTCTCGCTTTGAAAGAGGCGCTACATTGTTTTTGTTCTGGGTCAGCTCTCTCACTACGAGACCACCACTATGTTTTATTTCACATAATGTATGTGTAGAACTGGCTGGCCATACTCACATCATTACGTTCAAGTCTCTGTGCGTCTTACTGTGCATGCAAGTGTGTATATGTATACACATGTCTTTGTGCGTTTATTTTTTAATTGCGTGAATACTCTTGTGCATGTGTGTGTGTGTGTGTGTGTATCACACATCTTGCAGTGCCAACAATATTTCACTGCAGGGCTATTCCTGTTCATTTCCATAGCCATCAGACTCCAATTATGACTGACAGATGCTAAACTTTAACCTTCATAAGGGTAAAGTAACATAAAACACAGGGGGTTTTCTTTCCACATTGGATAATCTGTAGATACTGTACATCTGCGTGATTCAGAGTCACATATACGAGAGAATAATGTGCCTGCACATTTCCGGGTGTGTTATGAAAGTAGATGGAGTACACACACAGCTGGACCTCTCGTTAGAAAGCGTTTAGAATCTGACCTGCCAACCTGTTTTCACAGCCAAGAACCTCTAAGCACCACATCCATCTTTCTTTGCGTGTGTGTGTGTGTGTGTGTGTGTGTGTGTGTGTGTGTGTGTGTGTGTGTGTGTAGATGATATAGATAAATGAAGAGTAAAATATTAAGTATGTGGGTGTGATTGTTTGGCTATTGTACTGTACAGAAAGCTAGATGGAAGATGTGTGTGTGTCTGTGTGTGTGTTCGTGCGTGTGTGTGCTTGTGTGTGTGGCGCGCACGCATTCGTACGAACGTGTGAGAGATTGCGATGATATTAATCGTGGCAGCTGGTTTCATGTTACAGTACCAGAATATTTTCCTTTTCAAATGTACAGAGGGGGAAAACAAAAGGAAATATTTATAAAAGTACACTGTAAACAAAACATGTTAGACATATGGGCTTCATAATGGGCATTGTTTGGAACAAGTGCCATGTTGCTCCTGGTCTTTGTTCAGGTGCACAGAGTCAAGTTTCATTGTGTTTTGAAACTGGGACTGATTCATCTGATTGTGATATATTGCTATAGTTTGACCAGAGCAAAACAGGCCAGATCCAAATAAACCAGTGCTGCAATAAACCAATGCGTTTGCTATGCACGTGATTGTGATTGTGATCGTGCACGTGCGTAACAATTAGTTTATGCCTGTATGCATTTGTGTGAGTTTGCAAATGCATATATTTTCATATGGCAGAGTAATCTATTACATGATTAGACATAGCCAGACCACCTTCAATATGTTTTGCATATTTGAGATCTCTAATGCTATTGTGGCCACTCCCAGCTGCATTAATCATAATTGATTTGACTCTCCTCTCTTGCCATAGCTTTCATCATGTATGAACTTGTTGATTTTAAGCTTTACAATTGCTGTTGTATGATTAACTATAAATGCCTACTACGGTAGGCCTAAAAGCCCCCGTTATCTCCAAGTAGTAAGTAAATATGGAGGTAAACATGCCCTGATCTGGCAGAGATGTTAACTTATGTTAGGGCATGAGTAGAGGGACACTTTGGTCCATTGATGTATTATAACACTGAGAGCCCTCACAGCTGGGATATTGTATTACAGGTCTTTGGACACAATGGACCCAAGCTATGAACTAAACCAATAATCCATGCTATCCATATAAAATATCTTAAAGATTAAAGAGAATGCCCTTGCATAAATACTTGTACTGTTTCACTAAGTTTATTAAAAATATCTGATTAGTTTGTGTAAAGATTTTTTATTCCACTGGTTCTTTATGTTTGTGTTTGCTACTGGTCTTTGTAGCTTGCACACGGTAGTCGGTAGGGTAAAATGCTGGGGCTGAGTTAATGCGTTTTTAAGAGGATCTTTAATTTTAGCTAATCAAAATGAATCTTGCCTTCGTATGGTTATAACTTTTAGTTACCGGCACTAATACAGAAAGGCTTTGTGACTCCATGCAGTTATTAGCTTGTGTTATTTAAATGGCCTGCCTACACACACACACACACACACACACACACACACACACACACACACACATATTATGCAAATACAAACACACATGTACACTCGAGCGATGGGGTGTCAGCAGGGAATCCATAGGTGGCAAACCACAGAAAAACATGGCCAATGTCAATGTGACAGATTGATGCTAACTGATGTTGTCACAGGCATCAGCGCGCTGAACAAAGGAGGGTGTGTGTCTGCGTGCGTGTGTGTGTGTTGGCCCATTAGTGCGCAGTAATTGGGAGGATATTGGTGAAGTAGAGATGTATTAATGCCATGCTAGCATGTAGCAGAGGACATGAATCGCCTCAAACACAAACATCAGTAGTGGAACACAGATCACTTTGTCTTCATTGAGCTCACGGGTTACGTGAATGGCACCTGAGTTTACGTGCGTGCGTGCGTGCGTGTGTAAGATATAAGATGTTTATATACAGTATATTGGCGGCAGTATAGCTTACTGAGAGACAATGTCTAGTGAAGCAAAAGTAAATATCAATCTGACATAATTTTAGATACCAATCATATCAATCAATCAATCATTATTTATATAGCAATTTCCATACAAATTCATGTAACACAAAGTGCTTCACACTATAACTTCATTAAAAACAATACAAAATTAGTAAAAACCATACAATATATAAAATAAAATAAAAAAATAAATAAAGTAATACCACCACTCATGTTACACTCATCATCCCAACCCTCCAATCACAAACAAACATCGGGAGTCCCATTCCCACCATCCCCAAAACACACAAAAAAAAAATCCAGGGACCCCAGCCACCTCATTCTTAGTCAGAGAAGGTAACCCCAAAAATATTGACAGAACGAGCCTACACACCAACCAATATGCAGTCTCATTCTCTCTCTCTCTCTCTCTCTCTCTCTGTCTCTCGATAATCCAGTATTTATCTTCCTATTGTTTTCTGCAATGGATCCACTGCTGTACACTTGCAATGCAGCTATGGTGAGGACAGATTATGGATCAGCTGACCCAACAGCTATCACACTGTATGGCCAGAGCCTAGACACTCACAAGGGCATGTGTATGAATAGTCTGCTTTAGCGTTGCTGCTTTAAGCCCTGTGTTAGAGGGCGAGGTTAGCAAAACTAGCTGACCCGCACAGTTTCCTTGGCGCCCAGTGTTGACATAAGTGGCATACTGTATTTCTATGTTCATGTATGTGCAATCACGACGACTAATACAGCAGACCGCAAATGTTCCCTGCAGGTAACATCAGCAAGAATACATCAATCATTGTGTGTATGTAAATGTGTCTTTTTATGTAGGTGTGTATTACTTTAAATTTTAGTTTAAAGTTTATAGTATTAGACTACGACGAACCCTTGCTGTGTGGTCTATGGAAGAAGGTTGTGACATTTAGCCTGGGCCATTGATTGCTCATACTAATTACTGATAAAATGTGCTTACAGTATATACAGTAGGCTATTCTAAAACAGCATGCTCTCTTTTTAGGATGTTTATGATAATCAGAAAAACAAGCTATGTAAATAAGGAAAATGAAAGCACACACAAGCATATGTTTGATTGCTGACCAATTATTTTGTAGAATTGGTGGTATATCTCTATCAGGGCAGGGATGATTTATAATGGATAATCATATTTGTCTAGAATAACCAGTAGTAGCTAAGTAATCCAAGTCAGCTCAGAGACCGGTTGCTCTTTACCCCTACTTTGCTATATTTCTGTGTTTTCACAAGCGAGGAAGAGGTAAATGGGCAAATGGCTTCCATATGTTTGAATATTACTCTGCTCATTAGCCTGTGTGTGTGTGTGTGCGTGCGTGTGTGTGTGTGTGTGTGCGTGTGTGTGTGCGTGTGTGTGGGTGTTAGTGTGGTGTGGCGTATGTGTGTGTGTGTGTGTGATTAATACACCCTGTTCAGTAGGTCTGGATGCAATGTATGGGACCAGCTAATTGTCAGAATCCACCATTGTTTGTTTCTAATGTTCAGCCAGACCTGGCCCTGTGTGTGTGTTCGTGTGCGTTTGTGTGTGTGTGTGTGTGTGTGTGTGTGTGTGTGAGAGAGAGAGAGAGAGAGAGGGAGAGAGAGAGAGAGAGAGAGATGAGTCTCAGTGTGTAGTGTTTACTCTTCACAGATTGTTTATGTGTATGTGACAAAAAAAGCACCTTTAATCTACTGATGCCTGTAAAAATCTGCACACTGAGGTTGGTAGATATTTACGACCTCTAGAATATTACTAATAAGACTGGAGTAGCAGCACTGCCTGCTGTTGGGACACAAAGGGTTAAAAGGTCACGAGTTTGATTCCCAGTTTACAGCCATCAACGCAAATGTACAGTAATCATGTATAGTTTGCTAAAGCATTATGCTGAAGCGCCACTTGTGGTAAGTCACTTAGTCCAACACAATGAGTATAGAGGCTACGGTATATATGTGAACGCAGAGAGAGAGAGAGAGAGAGAGAGAGAGAGAGAGAGAGAGAGAGAGAGAGAGAGAGAGAGAGAGAGAGAGA
>JAODLL010002150.1:0-12592 GCA_026546735.1 Forbesichthys agassizii
TTGTAGGTGAAACGATCTTAAAAATACTTTGGTTTAGTCACCTTATCAGTACAGAATTCCTGATTCTGTGACTCCATATATCCCAGTCATTGGGTGTCACTCAATGTCCTATCTGACCACAGCTGGGACAATCTTGGACACCAGGAACCCAGGAATGCACAACTGACGGGATATGCTAAGAGAGCTTTAAGGCCAGTTCAGGATTAAATGAAGAGGCTTCTACCTCTATAGATGTCTCTACAAACAACCACTTAAACAGAGGGTTTTTATTCACCCAACACTAATAAGTTCATGAAAATATTTTGACATTTTCTGAAATAAATTAGGTCTTGATTGAACGCAACATGCTTTGATAATTTACTGTTGATGAATCTTTGTAGAAGTTCTCCCTCTGGGCTGTGCTCTGCTTAATTAATAGGCTGAAAATAAAGCTTTATCACATGGTGTCGCATAATTAGATGCCCCTCTGCGGTCGTCATAGTGACAGACTGCATGGGTCCACAACTACCACGTCCAGCCACAGGAAGAAGCAGAGGTGCAAACTCATCATTTAATACTTGTTTATCTTAATAAATTAATGCAATACTCTTTTAAGATGAGATTCGTTCTGGACGGACTTGACTTGGTGTTTTTACATATAGCCTTAACACTTGATACTGCCTTGGCACTTTTACTATTACTATTTCTCTGCAGGCAGTTTTACTGTAGTTAAATGTGTCACCTCTGTGTGAGCCAGATACAATTGGCCTTGGTGTTACTGAGAGCTGTTCTCTGATAAAGTTAGTTTCAACATTAACTGTCTGGCACCTCGGTGCCTCTCGGTAGGAAACGGTACCGTGTTTCTCATAGGAATGTTTGTGTCTCGCAAGAACAGGACCCTAACCCTTACCCTTGCAGAAATAAATATATACCAAATGAATGTCGCCTTACTCCACAAGAGGCAAGGTCATGTAACATTCCTGTACTGTGATGCTTGCAAAAACACAGTTTTGTGTTTCACAGACCATAAGGAATCACTGAAGGCCTTCTATTAAGAAAAGAAAAGCCTACTGTAATGTGCAGGCAGAACTTTTATATATAAAAGTCCATAACAGTCCAAGCCTTTGAAATGGCACTACCAAATCTATTAAGGAACGATTGTGGGAACTCTCCCTAACCCAATCCCTTCTTGTTCCTGAGATAGCCAGCATGCTGATGGCAGGGTAGATCACGTGAATCATCCAAAGCTGCGGCAAGAGGCACACTGCCAGCATTCCTCCTTTCTGTCCATTGTGTAGGCTCTGCAGGTATTTCTCCCCAAGTGATACTAAGGCGTGAGTCCACATTCTCATTGCTGCCCTATACCGTATGGCATGGATAGCCCACTGGCAGAGCAAGTGTGCCAAGAATGTATTGGAGTTTTAATGGAGAGTGATTGGGGATGCCAAAATGACATGGGTGTGAGGGGGTTGACGGGCTCGGACCTAGGGATGACTGGGTAACTACCAACCATCTGGAGGAGGTGGGTCTCCCTTGCAAGCCCCTTTTTCAATTCACATTTCCTGTCCCACATTAATTCAACTAAATTAGACACAGCTTGAATTGATATATAATTTAAGTTATTTAGTTCAAAATAATTGTTTAAGAAACTGGTCCTTAGTATTTACAAACTTGTCTCTTATTCTTATACAATAAATCATCAAGATGGGGTTATTATTGTGTCTGTAGGAAAATGTACGAGCCCTGTAGCTCTTGCTAATAGGCCAATAGGTGTTTCCGATCAAAATGATATGACTGCTTGTGCTCCCTCTTCAACCAGACGTTGTTATGATTTTAACACATTTGCTGTCCCCTTTACATGAATGTAGCGCATGCACGTTCTGGATGGTCTTACTGGTCAAGCACCCTTGCCTATATGCCATGAGGCCCTGTCTCCAGTTAGCCTGAACAGAAAACAGTATAAGATATACTGTATACAAATATGTATTCATACATTCACTTGATTGTATGACCTTATTGACTTATTGTATGTCAGTAGATATTATTTCATCAAATTAAACTCTAATCCGGGTAATCAGCCATAACGAAAATTTACTATTTTTTCTGTCTATTATTTCTTTTTATGTGAAACCATTAAAGAAGGTAACATTTCTAAAGCCATTCCCCTCTATTTAAACAAAACATGGCAACATTATCTTAAATTGAGGAAGAAGAATCCGTCTCTCCAATATTGTTTAATTATCCCAAGATAGTTTCATTCAGAGCCATTGGGCCACCCATTCTCCAGGGCCTTTATTGGTCTAAGTGAGGACATTGTGCTGTCAAATTTCACAAAGGTGCTTTATTTCTCAAAAATCAAAGCGACAATGGTTTTACTGTTTTCTCTTTTTAAATATGCATGTGATTTAAAATCACAATTATGTCTGCTGGGATATAAAGTGAAAGATTTGTGCAAAGTGAAACCATGGTTCTATTTGTATTTTCTATGATAATATACTGTATTTTGCCTCAAATTAGAGAATGGTACACACCATTATCATTCTGTATAGTGATCAGATCCATAGCAAATGCATATTACACACTCAGCTACATCTACTCACTGTACATGAACCATCACAACATCAGCTGCAGACACCTGGGCTTAGTGTGGGTAGCCCTCATGAACACAGCATGCGCACATCTAGCATCTGATGTTGTGTAATGCAGTGTGGGCCCCCATACGGAAAGCAGCTCTCTGTGACGGACTGCTCTGTTGGAGCTGAACACTGCCAGAGTGATGATCCATAACTGTTACTGAGCTTTCACACACACCCACACCGACTGCCCATTTTATTTAGTTTGACATATCTCATACTCACCCTGTCTGTGCATGCAGTGGGTGTTTCAATTCAGGCACTGGGGACTGCATGAATATTACCCAACCAGGTGTTGGGATGGTGTGGCATTTGATTCATTGAAATTATAATTTGTAGTAGATACAGTATATTTTGTTATGCAACTTTGTCAGTCAGAACACTGATAACAGCCTACTCTAACAGTGTCGATGTAAAATTAAACGTTCTTATGTTGGGAATAAACAATAGCCTAAATAATTAATATAGACTTAATTGTGTCAGTTTTGCAGAAAAGATTTGACTGCGAACACAAGGTGATAAATCATAAAGTAAAGTCATAAAGCGCCTGTTAGATTAACCAATGTGATATGGTCCTCTTCTGCCATCTTGTGGTTCATACGGGCATTTGCATTTGGCCAAAGCACGAGGCTTAATTTGCTTAGAATGTTCAAGTGAAATAAATCATTTTTAATTGAATACAAGATACTTTTTGGTTATCCAGCCACATTCGTTTTTTTTTTCTTATTTTCTAGTTAAGCAATTTTGTATTTGATCTACTTTCTTGTTGAGGTTAGGTATCTGTCTGTGCCATTTAAGATTAGGTCATCCAGAATACTTTATTTTCACTGGTTAGATCACTGGGTTAAGGGCTTCACCTTCATCTGGGGGTTATCTGTTTGTTGTCCGGATAACAGGAAAGTATCAAAATATAGCATATTTGTAGTTTTCTCTAATATAGCATTTCAAGACGATTCAACTATGCCAGTGCGGATGCCAGATGCGGATGTTTGGAAGTTTGGTGTTTTGGTCACTTACTGGAAAGTTTCAATAGCAAAGATAATTTATGTAGCAAGATGCATTTGTCACCTCACCAAGAAAATCATATTGCGCATGACCAAAACGAGAGCGTGTGTGATATACAGTAGGTTACCGAGTTTATTGGCAGAGAGGAAAGTGAAGCCTTTTTCTAGCCATAGATATTTTCTGTTCATAATCTGCATACAAGGAAGTTATTCATAAACGACTACTAGGCTACCTGGTAGGTTACTTGTAGGCTAAACTTCCACGCGTTATTCTTTAGGGAATTGCTCCCAAATCAGCAGACTTTGATTTTGAAACTTTGTTATGAGCCAATACCGTAAGCATTGGAGAGCATAATTCATACTTAAAATGAAACTTTATCAACTCAGTACGTTAATATTTATGTTGGCCGATCTGTCGTCATGTGCAAGTGTTGGAAGATGGCCTCTTGAAAGCTGTACAAAACAGGTATGCATTTGGTGACTACATGGGTAAACAACAATTAGCCTAGACTAAGGACAATATTTGACATATTTTACAAGTTAGTATCGACTGACAGTATGTATTTGAGCTAAACAGCGTGGCCTGTTTCTGTATGCATTATTTTTTGAGGTTTTTGAGGTTCGTTCAGTAGCATGTTTTAAGACCAAACTAATGTATTATTACATAATACATTAGTTTTACATGTAAATAATAGATCGAAATCTAAATGAAGTGCGTACTCTAGTAAAGTATATGCTTATATAATGTCTCTGAGTCTAGTAGTATTTTTGATTGTAGGTGAGTAACTGATATTCTAATACTTAACAACACACACCTTGTTTTGACACAGGGATTGAAGTGTGACGTCCAAACAAGTGAGTGATGAAAAACATTGTCAACATTGTACAAGGTTAAAATCTGAAATATAACAATATCTGTGAAGCACAATTTAGCCCACACCAAATATCGCATAGCAGACAACATTAAGAAGTGAATGAATAGCCTGGCATATGTTTGTGTGTGTGTATTAGGCCAGGAAATATAGCTGAAACTTAAGTATCTGCAACAGAATTAATTTGGTTTTTACCATGCATATTGTTTATAGATGAGCATACCTTTCATATTTTTTTCTTTGACTATATAAAGACTCTCTCTCTCTCTCTCTCTCTCTCTCTCTCTCTCTCTCTCTCTCTCTCTCTCTCGGGATACATATTATTGTACATAACATTTTACTTAATAGTATTCTCTCCATGCATTCTCAAGTAAGTAGAAAATCATTTTAAGAAGTACATTATGTCAAGTAACTTGTTGTTAACCGCTAAGCATCTCTTTTGTTTTGTAGGTAACTGCCTAACTGGTTGGCCAGAAATACAACAATTCACACCAAGTTCCCCAGAAGACTTGAAAGTGAAGGTGTCCATAAGGCAGGATGAGGCAGGACAGTCATTTCCTGTGATCAACGCACAGTGGAAATTGAGAGATGAGGGTGGGTGGCCATGTTGCTTTGATGCATATTCAATAATGAATAAGAGGAGATTATATCAGACATGTCTAGTCATATTTAGCCAGGTCTGCTTTTTCTTCTCAGGAAGTGTCAGTCATCTAAATGGCACAGAGCTTCAAGTTGTAGTGAGAGCCGACAATCAGAACATATGCGTTAAGTATTCTCTCTATGAACACTTAAAGGATGAGAGGAATCCATCAGGGGAACAGGTAAGTTAACTCTCGCTAAAGTTTACATTTAATATGAGCAACTTAATGTAATATAATAATTATTTTAAATGTCTGTCTGTGTGTCCCCTCAAGTGGTCTTTCACTGTAGATAATGTGGTAGTTCACCCTGATCAAACATATTGGGTGTATGTCTTCAACCATCCCAAACCGAAAATCAACTACACCACTTACAACGTCAAACAGGAAATCACTGTCCCTGGTACGTTTCGACCAAACCATTGCATTTACTTTATGTGTGTGTATGTATATGTGTGTGTGTGTGTGTGTGTGTGTGTGTTTATATATATATATATATATATATATATATATATATATATATATATATATAAACAACAAACTAAAAAACCGACCTTGGTAAATTAATATCCTGTATGTATTTATATATATATATATATATATACACACACACACAGTATACAGTCAATACCAAGTTTGTTTCAAAGTAAATAAAGTGCAAATGCCTTGTTCTTAGTTTTTCTTAGCTTGTTTTCATAAACAATCTGCAAACATTGCTTTGATTAAAGCAGAACAGTCATTTTGAAATGTACTTATTTTTGCCATGTTAAATTACATTTAGATAAATTAGATTTTCAAGAAAGAGGAGCCCAATAGAGGTGAGGTCTGAGCAGGGCATACTACGGGTTGTAGTGAAGATATGGAGAGACAGAGAATGGATGAAGAAACCAAGATTGGGAAGCGTCAAAAGGAGCAAATCATGACAGAGATAGTGGTGGTGGAGTCAGAGCTTTGGACCCCACTGTATTTATTTATAATTCATAAAAGATTTGTAGCAGCTCTAATGAAATGGCTTTTTGCGTCTTTCAGCAATGGAGTGACCCTGCCCATTAAATCACAGTAAATTAAGTCTCCCTAGTAAGTAATTCACTGATTACAGTTAGACCCCCCTTCCTCTCACACACACACACACACACACATTACTGAATGACATTGCCAGCAGATCATTTTGCTAGCAGATCCCTCCCAACTCTCTGACAACAGCCTCTGTTACATTCTGCTCAGCAAGAAGATGCTAATGGCTTCTCTGAGTGTTTCATTTTCCTCTTTTTGATGCGAATTTACCGCTTCAACCTTCCCTTGAGGATATTTAATGGGCTGCTCCATGCTCTACAGGGTTTTCTTTTCCAAACGCCGAGCACTTTCTCTGCGGCAGTACCAGAGGGCCCCGTGTAGCGGTGCAGATTGCACTGCGATACTGCCCTGGCTTACGCACGGGTCAACGTCGTTGGGTTAAACTGGAGCATGTCCTGTTGGAATTGCGGTCAGCAGCTGTCAAGCTGGGAGAGTTCAGCAGTCAAGCTGCCACAGAACATCTGGCAGACGCTAAGTCCACAAGCACCGGGATGGAGGAAAAAAAACAAGAAAAAATAAACACACTCACAGATTGCCTTGAGATTCTTAAACACACACACACAAACACACAAGCCGAGCTAGCGAGCTAGATGCGTCCGGATAAGTACAGTGTTAAACGACAGAGCTCATCGTGTCGGCGTCAGTCAGCTAACACCATGAATGCCTTCATCACCTAGTCAATTCACGTATAAGGCGAGGGCTGATGGTATGAAACAAAGGCTAGGTCAGGTGGGAATGCTAGGTCACATGACAGCGTATACGCGGGGGCCATGTAATAGCTAAGCTGTTGCTAAGCACCCATGCAGACCTAGAAAAGTAAAGATAATGGGTTGGGATATTGTGGTGTAATCATGTTTAGGTTTTGCTGTTTGCAGAAGATGTGGATATTTATTTTGAAGTACGCGTGTGTGTGTGTGTGTGTGTGTGTGTGTGTGTGTGTGTGTGTGTGTGTGTGTGTGTGTGGTGGGGTTTACATGTGTTTTCTTCATCAGCTGTTTCAGTTTTTTCTAATCATTGCTGGGCTAGCCTTTCTCTTGCTGGGCAAGCCTGGCTCTGGCCTACTATTTCTTCAAGATGAATATCCGCTGAGATTATAGTCTGGAAACCCTGTTCACTTTAGCATTCACATGGGCACCATGGATGGCGGACCAATCAGCGAGCAGTCGTGGTGGCTAAGTGTGATGATGTTAAAGTAAAGCGTTTGTTTCTAAATGGTTGTAGAGCTAGAAGATGCAATACAAACAGTTGAGGCAATTGCGATTGGTTAAAGGCTGCTCAGTATTAAGTTATTTCAGAAGTAACCCAAACTACTGTACGCTCATTAGAATGCAAAAACTGTTATCAATCACCAATGAAGCGCATCCAAAACTAATTTACAAAGGGATGCGGTTACAGTATAGTACCATGTTATGTCATTTATAAATGTTGTGCTTTAAAAGTGCTTGACAATCCTCCTGCACCCTCTCTGCCTTTCCTCCCTGCTCCCTGGACAAAGCGTTGCTCAAGCCATGTGACAGTGTATGCTGCAGCTTCAGAGCTGTAAACCATACCGGCCATTGTAAGGAATCTATCTTGCGTTAGTCAAGCAGGACATCTGAATGGCTAGCAGTTATTCAGCAGTGCTATGCTACACATGGTTTTGATGTAGTGTACTGTAACTAGCCTCTTCTAGGAATTCAATAAAGAATGTTACGCTGCCTTTATATTGTTGTCGCTTGTCTCTCTGACCACTTTCTAATGTATTATTCCAGAGGAGATATTCTGGTTGGACCTAGTCTAGACAATGTAAACAATCAAAAAAAACGTAATGTCGTACAAATACTGTAAGAGAGAAAAATGCTTTCACGGCTTCTTGAAGTGCACATTCAACACGGTTGTGGCACGGTGGGTAAACAGATTACTTATTTTGTTAGATCTGGATAGTGGAAACCCGAAACTTGCGCCTGCGGGGAAGTAACTCAAACTGTCTGCAGCTGAAAAGACAGCTACTGTCTGTAAATGTGGCGTCTTTAGCTAACAGTCTCTCTTTTTTCTGTCTGCCTTGTCCGTGTACTGCAGAATAAGGATGTTCTGAACACTGCCGTGTTGACTGGGAAGACGGTGTCCATCCCTGTGACTATTCTGGCTGTAGAAGCTAGCGGTGCGGTCACCGACGTCACCAACTACACCAGGTGTCGGTCTACAGATGAGAATGTCCTTAAGGTAAATTCAAGATTATAATCTAATCTGTTAACACCAAGGACTATAATGATTCACTTGAGATTACACTATACAGTGTACTGTAGTATTATGGATTATTATACATCCTTAAAGTGTAACTGCACCCCAGCTCTGAGCCTAACCACCTACCGCACAACTTTGAATAATGCATCATGGAGTTAGGGGAGGGGTTGACAGGGGGACCCCAAAATTAAAGTTCAAACTTTTGAATTTGGTTGCGTGCACTGGTTTTCACGTACAAAGTGCGATGTATCAAAATTAACGTGTCGTGAGTGTGCGGAGTGCACTGCAAAGTCAAGTCTGGCTCTGTAACGTGTCGATTTCAAACTGAAAAGTACCAAACCTCCAGTTACTTTAAGGCAACATGGCGTTATCAATTAAAAAAAACATATCCGATAACCACAATCATGTAGCATAATGCGGTTAATGTTTAACATCAGAAAAGCCAAAACCCAAACGTCAACTATATATTCATGTAAGTAACCTAATAATGTAGGTGTGTCAAATTAATTAAAAATCTACTTGAATTGAATATACGTGACAAATTCTGTCCCCATTGGGACCCATTCCCTGCTCCCGCAAATTACAAAATGTTGGCTTTAGCAAAGAGCCTAACGCATCTCTGTTACTCTCTAGAGCATTCTTGAGGTATCAGAGAATGAGATTTACTTAATTTAAGAGGAGGCTACTGCACAATGTTAACCGGCTGCCCATTGTTACATAGGCTTACTGTACTCTCTATACCGCCATTGTTGCACACTTCTCACTTCTCACAGATGAAATTTCTTACTCACTGTGCAAGAAGATCGGCATGCGCTGCAATTGTCGCCGTTTAAGAATATGTGCTGTTGCTGAGTCTCACAGACATCAATGCCACACATGAGGCATTTACGCACGGATCCATGCACCGGCATATACTTTTTAACCAGTTCTAATTCATTGCTTATGTTAATTATCCAATATCATTCTTTTATATAATTTTTATCTCTTTGATAGTATTGACATAGTATTGACAATGTATTTCTATGACTACAGCCTTTCTTTCTGTGAGTTTAGCTGCCACACTTTCAACTCTTCCATTTATCGACTTTTATATCCAACTATTTCTTTATAGTTTCGGATACGGTACGGCTCTCGGAACCCGGTGCATTGACTGCTGTAGTCATTTGCCACTCCGTTGACTTTCTTTTATTGCTGATACCGGAGGACAAACATATATAACAAATATAAAATGTATCCTTGCCTCCATCTCTGTGATCAAAACGTCGATCTCAGTCATTAAATTTTCTTTTTCTGTTGTTTTATACGATTTGCAGCTGGATAAGCCGGACGACGGATGATTTTCATAGTAATTTATGGGAGGAGCTGAGGCGGGGTCAAAGGCTCGTGCACGTACGCTAAAAGACACTAAAATACACGTTTATTGGGAAGAGAAGATGCGCAGGACATGGTTTCATACATCTGACATTTTCTGTGCGTACGCGCTTTTCGAGTTTTGTGAGTACGCCATCTTTTAGTATGAAAGCGGCGCAATTGTTGATACATGAGGTCCCAGGTATTTCCCAGGAGGCTTTGCTGCAATGGGTTTAACATAGCTCGCCCAACCTCATATTAAATATATTAAATGCAGGGCTTCATTCAGAAAATGAACTTAATTCATAACGTAGTTACATTTCCATAAATAGCAGTCCCGTTGATTCTGTGTTCTGTGTCTAACCCACAGTATACCCTGTGTGTGTGTGTGTGTGTGTGTGTGTGTGTGTGTGCGTGATACCCTGGAGACCCTGGGAGGCGCAGATTGTCCCACGTGTGGCCTCCTTCCACATTAGCCCCTGTGTGTCAAAGCACGGCGGATAAAAGCAGGACTCTCCTATGCGACACTACGTCTGATCTCCTGATCCGGCCGCTCAAGTACTCAACACAGTGTTGTGACCTCCACATAATAGGTCTGTGTCGGTGCAACAGCTGCACCCAGGAAAAACCACGTTGCCATGGCAAAAGGAGAGAGAGAGAGAGAGAGAGAGAGAGAGAGAGAGAGAGAGAGAGAGAGAGAGAGAGACGGGCAAGGTGGACAGGCAGGCATGTAGGCAGGTGTCCACTGAAACATATGGCAGATAGATAGACCTAACTTGAATGCAGAACCACGAGAACATTTCCCAAAGAAAGTACAAAGAGGTGCAAATTAACCTTAAGAAAGGGGACGTATTTCTCCCATTATGTGATGTGGCAGCTGATGTATTCATGAGCGTAGAGGGCGGTACAGTAGGCACAATGGGTTGTAATGACTTCTACTATTAGTTTAATCCAGTTATTATTATGTCTCGTGGTGCTTTCCTTTCACTGTGTGGTCAGTAACCCCTCTAAGAGTAAAGCCAAAGACAGGATGAAGGCTAATAATGAAAACACGGCGCTTTTCTTTTTGTGGTGAGACGTCAACATTTAAACGGTGTCTGGGATTGTATTCAGAAATCTCTGCTCTTCTACAGACACACACACACACACACACACACACACACACACACACACACACACACACACACACACACACGTATGCGTGCATGTGCAGGGAATTGAAGGTGGGCTGGACTTATATTTCAGAACCGGCCAAAGCACAAACAATCTCACTTATCCTTGTTATGTTTACCAGTTTTTTTTACATGACAATGGCAGTGCATCCCACAACACAACCAGTGCATTCATGGTACTGTATTGGACTGTTCATCATCATCTCGCTATCAGCTTCAGCTTGACTTTGCTGCAAAGAATCAGGAGATCTTAAAATGCTTCGTACGGTATATTTAGTGTGGGACCAATCAGTGTTGTACTGAAAGCTACGGACGTGGCTTAGGTGGACAGACAGCGAATGTGAGTCTTGAAAATGACAATGGCGCTTAAAGAGGATTTATACTGTAGTGCTGCAATAGCATCTGTTTTAATTTCATTTATTAGAAGAGCAAAGAATGACACTAACGGTTGTTTTAAATGGAAAATATGTTTTCACTCATCTTCCGACTGACTTCAGCAAGAGCAATCACCTGCCAAGGATTTCTTGAAAGTGCCTGCCCTTTTAAAACGGTTTCAATGGACGACTACAGACGGTTCTGAGTAAACCATTCGGTGTGTTGGGACTGTTCAGGCCTTTGTCTCTATTTAACTGACACAATTTTGGTCTTCCATAAGAAATGCAGTCTTGACTACAACAGGAACGTACGCACTCTCACGCACACACACACACACACACACACACACACACACACACATGCAGTTAGAAGAGAACGAATGATGAGTTTTTTATCAGTGGAAAGTTTTGACGCACCAGAACTTGAACACAGATTGGCTTCACCACAACACTCCCACTCATCTCTCTCGCGCCCCTCTCTTCCCCCACTCTTTCCATCATAGCCTTCCACTCCAGCATGCCACTCTACTCTCCAGTCTAGTACCCCCCAATTACCTCTGTGGAACTATATAGCTGTTTGTTAAGATAAGTGAGTCAGAGGTGGGGATAGGCTCCCGGTGTTAAATAAGACACTGTTGTGTTTCACCGTGAATTGCACCACTGGCAACCGTTGCAGTGCTTTTCCATGCAGTGTACCAGAGCTAATGGGGGCAGAGGCTATAATGCAGGAAGTTCAGTGTACAGGGATAAATGTTTACATGACATCCAAGGAAACACAAAGTGTTTATGAACAGCGTGTTTTATATTTGATTTTATTATATTTTACCATTGTTGTATCATTGCAATAAAATGTTTAGTTTTTCAATGTTGTGTAACTTCTCTGCTTTGTCAGTTCTTTGCTGAGGCCTTTGACAGACATTGAAGCTCCCTTGTCTTACTAAAATGGTTTCAATTGAAACAGGTCTGTGTGCTCTTTAAACATGTTTGCAAAAGCAAAACTGTTTTTCTGTGGGCAGCGTTTAATCAATAATATAAACGTCACTAGCACCAGCCTAGTGGTGCTAGTGTTGGTGGGAAAGGGATATAAGTGACTTCACTGGCGATGTCACTAAGAGCTGCAAATCAAAATGGCTTGTGGATGAACAAGGGGAAAACAAATAATGTGCACACATTGTCAAACAGCCTCAATTCTCACTTGTCCTCTCTCTCTCTCTCTCTCTCTCTCTCTCTCTCTCTCTCTCTCTCTCTCTCTCTCTCTCTCTCTCTCTCTCTC
>JAODLL010002151.1:0-12591 GCA_026546735.1 Forbesichthys agassizii
GCTATATTAGGGTAATTAATACAGAACAGTAAACTGTCTTTTGGGATTTCTACTTATGACTACAGAAAGTTAAGTTAAAAGAGTTCATTAGCATAATGTAGATAGTTATCTGTTCTGATTCTGAATGTGCACTGTTTTTGTCAGTCAAGTTAGAGCACAGACAACGACATTTTGATTACTATTTTGTTTAGGTAAGTGTGATATAAGGGTAATTATGTAGCACAATAATTTATCAGCTATGTATATCACAACAAAAATAATATGTAAATCAACACACAGCATAAGACAAAAAACAGCTCATCTTACGATGGACGAACAAGTGGTCCAGAGCCATCTTTAATTTACGATTAATTTAACGTGGCACTTAAACAATAATGCCTTTTGGAAACGTGCTGATAAAATAATGTAGCACTTAAAGTGCATCTTAAGATCATCATAGCGCTTTGGGAAACGGGGCCCTAGTTGGTAACAGCCTGCTCCCCATAGCTAGGCTACATGGACACACTATTGGATGCAATGTATTACTACCTATTTCTGAGACATACAATGTGATAGGCCTATGTTTAGTGAATCTGCAATAGTAAGGGTCTACAAACAGTCATGTAGTGTGTGCTGCACTGTGATCTGACGACTTTGAAAGTCATAGTGTGAACTCATCATAAACAAACTCACTCATATCACTGACCACTACTATAACAGGACAGTATTATAAGCCAGTAAACCATATCAGTAAGCTATACCTTAAAAACAATACTGTATTCAGTATTGCCCCGAGCTAAGTGGTTGAAGAAATATACACAAATGGATATATAAAATGCAAATGTGCAAAGTGAATAGCTGGCTGTTTTCCCTGACATTTTTAATTGGTGCTCCAGTGACCCTTCATGTTGTAAGGAACCTGCATACACAACCATACACAAACACAAAATGTGGGTCCAGTCGTGACATGCATTAAGAGTTGAAGGCCCACCCACACAGGTAATTACTGCAATCTTTCTCTGGTTTACCAATCCGTCACCGGCTGTGAGTGGCGCAGGGTCGCTTTGAAAGTGACTTCCCAGGGGATATTTAGATAGTCTCTCTCACTGACATTTTCTCTGACTAAAAAACAGTTACTTCTAGTGCGCGGATGTGTGTGGGTGTGTTTGTCGCTACAGAAAAAGCCTTCCTGTGAAGCTGTGGACATGCTAGAATAGTGCTCAGGTAGTTTTACCGCTTGGCTACGGAGGCCAGCAGCAGTTCTTCAGAACAGAATGTTCAACAATGGCAGCAGTTGACGGAGAACTTTAATTGACAAGACAGCTTAGTGGAAACCAAAACAACTAGTGAGATAGATACTGTTCAGTGTCCCAATAATAAAGCACATCATCACTTGACTGTTTGGAAGTCAGTGAACAAAGTCTCCAAAAACTATATGGCTTTTTTTTTGTGTGTTTTTTTGTCTGGATAGAATGGAGGCTAGCTTAGTGGGTTCACTAGAGGCTTGTAAAATTCATCTGCACTGATGAGCACTGCCACTTGTTATGTATCTAAGATGTGTTATGCACCACTCTGTTCGTGGACCCCAGAAGCCATAGCTGTTATGGGAATACACAAATGACAGATATCCTAATTACCAAGCTACAGCTACTATCACACCAGCTGACTTAAACTGTGCAATTTGGCCCAAGCTCATGTTGGAAAACTTTGTACTGAACTTCCAGCTTTGGGGAGCTTACCAAACTGCATGGAAAATAGGAAATACTGTATGTGGGCAACACCATCACCTGCGAGAGACCTCTCTGCATTCCATACGTCGTATCCAAACAAGTGTACACCGTTTACAGTACATCGTGTTTGCCATCAAGTCCACGGGCAAGGCCACGCACAGGAAGGACAAGGACACACGCGCAACTCAACCGTTTCTATTCCGTTCCTGCCACCTTTCACCCTGTTTATTTACGGAGGTTCGCTTGGCCAAGGTGCCTGCTTTAATTTCCTTGGGGAACCAATGGTGGGAGACAGATTGAGTGATACTTCAAGGACGAGTGCCGCGGAGAGACGACAAAGGCAAGATGGAGGGGAAAACGATGTGTTCATATGAAGAGAACTGAGGGGTAATCAGTTGTCATTTAAATTAAATGAATCACGCGTGTGTGTGTGTGTGTGTGTGTGATGTGTGGTGCACGTATATCTGGTCTTGCGAGTCGTGCGCTTACCGTGCCCTCCCGTCCTATTGGGGCTGAGAAGACGTACTCCAGCTGGAAGACGATCGCCAAAGCCTTGCGATTGGCCAGCTTGAGCTCCAGGCGGCTGCGAAGGCCTAAGACCTGAGAGAGGGCCGCCGTCACAAATGCTGAGCTGAGGAGACACATACACACACACAGAGCTAGGATGTTATTCATAGCGTGGTGAAGGAGTTTTCTCTAGGGTGTCAAATGTTGTACAAAAACAGAGACAGCAAGCAAGGCTTTTAGCAGGGAAAAATATTGGACTGTAGATTAAAAATGAAGGGGTGGCATGGAGGTTTGTTAATAGAGATAGGCAAGTTAGGTTAAAGGTACTGCACACGACTCAATTGCACTATGCTAATAGATGTTCAGTATTTTAAAACCTCTTTGGGCTTTGCAAACAACGCAGTACAGACATGTGTTTATGGGGGCACGCTTTCACCAACCATATCCACGTGTAGTCAAGCTTAAACAATCAGAATGGCTTTAAATTATAGGTAACCTTATTGATTGGTGGGCAATCTACAGTAAGTGGGAGTGTCTCGCTCACACCACTTGTGTATGACATACAGTAGATGCCAATGAAAATAAAGTTGTCTGGAGGGAGGAAGATAAATATAAGGGTAAAATGAGACAAATAACAATAAAGACACTGCTCCTCATGAAAAACCTTGGAACCAAAAGGTCTCTGAACCATAAAATACCTCCATGCAGCTTCTCCCCAGACAACAGAGCTTAAAGCTTATGAATCACTTCCTGTCTTTCAAGCCAAATTTTCTTGAGTGAATAAAAGCCGGAGTCTGTGCCAGTGTGGTCTCCAATATGTTGGAGGAGTTGCATATCTTCCCTGGTGAGCGTGTGCTTCCCATGTGATCCACGACACAGCACTCCTGTCCTGTAACCCTTCATTCACAGTTTGCATAAAGCACGGACCGGAGCATGCCAATAGCTGAATGCATGATGTCATGAGGTTGGTCTGACCCTCTGCCTTCCTTTCCCCTGCTGTGTGGATTCCCTCCAGACAGTGGAACAGGCAAACGCCTATGAAAACAACAGGCACGCCACGAGCAAGACATGCTGTTGGCTGTCGAGGAATGTAAAAAATAAAAACCGCCAAAATGCAAAACGACCGCCTACACTTGTGTTATAATACCGGGCTGCTCTTTTAGCCGACGTCTCCCAACAGTTCTACTTTATTAAAAAAAAAAAAAGTATAAACACAACAGATGCTTAACCAACTGCTGGCATTGGAATGCCATATATTACTTGAACTATGATTATGGCTATTCATAACACAGTATTGAGCGTGTTGTGATTGCTGGTTAGTATTAATTTGCATGTGGAAGGTGGCACCAATGTATATTTACATTTTTAGTCTGGAGCTCAACAGAAACTAGTTTTAAATTAGCAGTTTTATATTCATGTTATTTCTACAGAATAAAGTGATATTATGAGTAGGAGGTCCATTTTTGTGCCACATACAATATAATGCTATGCATACAACAAACAAACAAAGACAAACCAAATTGAAAGGTGACCGACTATTAATTAGATCATTCATATAAATAGAGATTTGTTGCAAAGTATAATCACACACACAAATTGCACACTGAAAGTCTCATGTTCTGTACCAAAAATGTCCATTCTTGTCTGTAAATGTTGTGTAGAAAAAGTAGTGTCAGTGCAAAACAACTTTAGGTATTAAACACTTGCAATAGGATTAATAACATTTTCTGAACTAGCTCAAATTTATCATTGACAAAAATCATGGTGATGCAATTCTGCAGAAAGCTCTAACATGCTATAAAAAAAAAAAAATTTAAATTAAATTTTGCTCTTCCCCAAAGCCACCAGACTACACTCCAACCATGTTCCGGCAAATCCTGCACGTTTTGACAGGCTTTCCATCAGGCATTTGACATGCTGAAACCAGCTTGTATAATACAGGGATGCTAAATCTATGGGTTTTTATTGCTGAGCTAAGGCGGGAAGTTCATCCAACAAAGATGCCACTCCTGACCTTGCATGAGCAGATATTGCCTGACTGGGATGCTGGTTGCTATCTTAGTGTGTCTATAAAATCTAATGTGCTGGGGGGACATATCATATCTCCTTGTCATGGGCCAAGGAGTGCTGTGTAAATCATGATGTTGGGGAGGGAAGGTGTAATTTGATGCATTTGTTTTTAGAGCAAGGTCAATGGGCAACTTACTAAGAAACATGATGTATTAGGTGCCACAAAATTAAATGTGAAATGTATGCAAGGTTACTCAAGAAAGGTGTGTGTGTGTGTGTGTGTGTGAATCCTTCGTCAACGTCTGTTGTGTCTTTCAATAAACACACCTTTAACACCTTCCAAGTGTGTGTGCGTGAGTGCATATGTTAATCCAAATTTACCAACCATAGAAAATAAACAATGTGTCATCCTGCAATGACTCAGAATTGTACTTAAATTATTTCATACTGATTTTATGAAGGTACATATTTGAGAAAAAAGAAAAAATTGGATTTTGGCCAATGTTTCTAAATCTCTAGTCTAGAGTCTATTGACAGCATTGTTTTTCATTCATTAAATCAATAAATTAATATTAAGTTGAGCATTAGCTGTACAATGTGGTGAATAGTGAAGGGTGATGCTATCTTCCAGGCAAGTTATGGCTTCTATGATTCGAAGCACTATGGAAATGTATGGCCTAGCCCATATGAGATGGTTTGAACTGAACCAAAAGAAATAGCAGCCAAGCATGCTGTATAAGAAAATCTACCTCATGGAGCTGGTTGAGAGAATGCCACTGTACAAACCTGTTATCAAGGCCAATGTAACAAAAAAACACAAATAAATTGAAATAACACATGCTAACTCTTGTGTAAATCTGCTAGAAAAAGCCAGTTCAACAGATCTTACGATGAATAGTCCTGTTGCTACCTTTGTGCACTTTTGGACACAAAATCTAGATATTTTTGTTTCCTTAGCATTTCTCCACTAGGTCAAAGCACTGTTGGATAAAATGTTTGTATTTGCTTACTGAAATACCACAGTATAAATATATTGCATTTTATGCTGATGTGACAATTATGGGTATGGAATTCCGTATATCATAATATCTGCGTTTTTTTTTCCTCACAAATTTGCGACTGAAATCTCAGAAAATATACCATTTTTATTTTTGTATGGCCCTAATACGCTGTCGTAAGAATTTCTCATAGCAAACAAGGTAAATATTTGTATTTGCATCCCATAAATTGAAGCCCAGCTCACTATGATAGTTACAATACATTTGCCCATCCTTACAAGGAAAGGTGATGAAACACTATGAAAATACCACTCCAATGCCCTAAAGTGCTGCTGTATTTTAAGATGCAACATGTCGGTTAGGATGATCAAGCTCATGTACAGCCCAATGCTTGGAATATATAAGCTGTTGCCATTCACCAACCTGTCTTTAGTTTGAGTGCTCTTCCTGGAGGTGCTGCTTGTCTGCTCCCTGCTTCCTGCTGCCTGTGGCTCCAACACTACCACCTGGGGCCTTTCCAGGAAACACCAGCCATTGTGGACCCCAACATGAAGCCTCCTTTCCTGGATAACAACAGTCCTTAGAGTGCCTTCTAGTCCTAGCTGCTTCTGTAGGACCAAGAGAAAAACATGACCACATCATTTTAATGAAGGAAGTAATACCTGGTTTAAGGATGAGGAAGAACCAATTATATTTAATTAGTTAAAAAATACATTCAATATTTATGATAATTCTATATTTTTCTAATAAATATATGTTATACAACTAAAATGAACTGAAACTATAAAACATGGTTTCAAAATATGAAATAAAATCATAATAGATTTTGTATTTGCACAAAACAAACAAAACACTTTGTAAAATGTAAAAGCGAGGAAAGTTGAGAAACATGATTATCGCATTATACATTAGAAAAACAATAACACTTCTCAGACAGGTATAATGTGTGAGAAGTGTTTGGTAATTAGTAAGCTGCAAGGTAGAATGTGGGTGGTGCCTTGTGACTCCTGATCTTACAAGATTTGAGTTTGATCAGTGCATTTCATTACAGTTTGAAGCTGTTGTGCACTTTGCACTGAAAGAGGAAAATGTGTCATTGGAAAAGGGCAGTTTCAATCCAAACTGTGTTCCTGCATGATGTAAGATGCGGCAATTGGAACATCAAAGTCAAAGAGGCAATAGGATATGTACATTTTGCGGTTTGTTCTAACTAAACTACCCAGGCCACACTATCAGCAGCAGGTTTATAAAATGCATCTAAGTCCTAAAATACATATTGGCTGTCATTTACTTTGCAACGCAACTTAAAACTTAATTTATCACTGGAATCGGATCTGTACTCGGTATCGGCCGATACCCAAAGTGCCGGTATCTGTATTGGTATCGAGACTGAAAAAACTGGATCGTGCCATCCCTACTACACACTATGCCAAAAATGTATTCTAGAAAAGTGTATTAGTTGTAACTTGACTGTTGTGTGCCATTGTGTAGGGAATGAGGCTGGTTCAGCTTCATGCTAAACTCCTAAATGCGTGAATTTTTAAAATGTTTTCCAATGTGTCCAAAGCAATAAATACATTTAATAAGGTTTAATAATCAATGCAAATGCAATTCCCTTCTTGTCCCCAAAGCAGTGATAAATAAAAACATAAAATATATATAAAAAGTGTCTTAATACTGGTCATCTATTTATCATAACAGCCTAAAGAAGCCATGCTAATGTACAGTAGTGGATATGCTAACTGTAATATCGTAATAAACTAGCTAACAATTAGCAATAATTAGTGAATGTTTGTGGACTTGCTTTTGTAGACATCCAAAAAAAATTAAAAAATAGCATTTGCTATACACAAACGTGAAAGTGAGCAAAGTGAGCTTTTATAAACAGTCAACACGAATTATAATGTAAAGAATGAATATGCCAATGAGCTAATAAGAATTACGCTAGGCATTTAACTGCGCTGATAAACAGGCACTACTGAAGTTCCTCTTTAGCGTGCGCCGATGGCATTTTACAGGTAGCTGCCGCCGCTACTGCCATATTGAGTGACAAGTGTGTCATGATTGACTGCCAACTAAAAAGTGGCAGTGTGAACCAAGTAAGCCCTCTCTTCTCACTCACTCACTTCATTCCAGTCGTTTCTAGCTTCTGTTTCCATGCCTCATTCCCTCCTTCATATTTCACTCCCACTCCCGTTCCCTCTCTCTCGCTCTCTCAATGCTTAAATGTGTCTCCATATCCACCCACACCTTCTCAATCCAATTAGCATATCAATTGAGCTTTGGGTTTTTATATGCAGCGGCACAGGCTGCCTGCGATACAGTACAGCCCACACGCTCCACCACTATGCTGTGTTCTACTCATTTCTACGTCTACTGTATCCATTCCCCCTCTCCCTCTTTCATAAATGCCTCCCATTCTCTCACCCTGCCAAAGATTAACGGTGTAGATCCTGCATGCCTGTCTAACCCCCCCCCCCATTCTCCATCCATTTCTTCACGGCAGCGGCAAGCCTTCCCTCTTATCTCAAGTGTTTTCAGATGGTTGTTTGTCCTCTGTGGGGAAAACAGCCGTATTAAACCATCTGAAGGCTCTCAGCATGAGACCCAGGGAGGGTCTTTGGAGGGTTCTGCTGTCACGAGGACATGACGGCACGATGCAAGGAGTCGAAGAGATGTACACAGAAAAAGTTGCAGTTTTAAAATTAACAATGCAGCAGGGTCCTGCAGGGCATCTGCTGTTCACACCAGGGAGGTTTGTTGTTTATCCTAGCTATAGGATCTTGTGGGAAGACAACTGCAAAACCATTAATTTACCGTCTGTTATTTGGCTTGCACGTATTACATAACTGCTTTGCAGTTGCACAACATGGCTACACGGGCTAATGCTCCATCCAATTACATTTGGTGACAGAGTGCCAAGACTTGGATGTACCCGCTCCCAGAAATATCCATCACATGCTCAGATGTTGAGGCTGCACGTTACGCGCACACATCTTGACAAGCTTAGTGGTTAATCGCCAAAGAAAGGGACTAAATGCACGACCAACATATATCAAAATCCCTGGCTATTCCTCCATTTACAATGTGTATGCACTAGGGGGCAATGGCGCACACAGCTATAATCACAGGCCATATCATCTCATAGCCATTAGCTAAGGCTGTTAAGTGAAGTCATGTGGCCCTTCTTTGAAAGTCCACGTGCGTGTGGCTGTCGAGAAACAGCAACAGGATGTGTGACAAGATGGATGCAAACAATTGCGCACCGTGATATCTAGAATATAATTACGGCTGTGTCGTTCCACTTGCATCATTATTCTTCCCACTGAAGCCACTGCTGGAGGATGTGTCAGAAGGGTAGCATTGTCTTTTTATAAGTTAAGACTGTAATGATGTGACTGTCAGATTGCCAGAACATGGGCAGAACCGTTGATTTTTTTTCTTAAGAAAAAAAAAAGAAAGCTTCTAAGGCTTAAATCAGCACTTTGTGTTAGTATTGGCTGTATATCTGCTGCAAAATTATTTAATTTATTTTTATTCCTTTATTTTATTCCTCCACTCCCACCACTGACTTCGGCTGTCACTCTCACCTGAAATAGGAATATTTTACAGCTAAGAGGCTTACGGGGGAACAATGGCGCCCAAAGTTATATTATACTCCATTTCCTGTGTCACAGACGATGGAGTAGTCAAAGTGATAGGCACACAGGGACAGGTTGGCATTCGCTGAGATCCCAAAATACTACATATTGTAGGCCCTGTCGCTAATAAACAAATCACACACACACACAGAATGTAAATGTGTTAGTGCACAAAGCAATTCCTCTTACATACTGTAATATAAGAATCATTTTCATGTATGGCCTTATGCATCCTTATACTGTGCATACCACACATCTGTGGGCCTCTGCAAAACGCCACAGCCCACACTGCAGCAAAACAGTCATTGCAATTGACACGTGAGATAGAGCTGAAGTTGTCCGGAGAGAGTTACTGACCAATAATTTAACTTGGCCAAATGCCATTAGAATCATTAACTGAAGGCATGCAAGGCAGAACCAAAACGTATTTGAAATTATTAGCCTATAGGTTAGCTGGTTGTTACAAAGCATGCTTAATAGTGTAAACAGAAGCCTTGTATTGTGGGAAAAAGGTAATTGTTTAGCATGTTTACCCCAGCAGTCACCCCAGTGTGTGAGCTATAAACATATACTATAAAGTATTTAAACGTTATGCTTAATCAAGCATTCCAGACCAAAGAGAAGCTACGCTCCACTGGAAGAAAATGTATTTAAGATGGGGGCTCCTGTTATCTGAATGTGGTGTGCAAGCAAACGCACACTTTCCACAGATATGGCCTGAGGGACGCATGAGGAGTGATTTCTAATGTGTCTACAACACACACACACACACAGACACCTTTGAAATCAGAATAGGGAATAAAGCACTTTTCAATAAATATAAGATACCTGAGCCTCAAAAATATTAATTTTTTGGAAAACACAACCCTCCAGAAAATACAGGCAATATACAGTATTTGTGTGTTGTGGCATTTCACATGTAATGTTTGAATAAGACTTTTTAATTCCACTCTATATAAAAAGGCATTACCTATGATGCACTTTTGTCAAAGTAGTTTGGAAGTGTTAAGTGTCTGCTTCAGTTTAGGTTTTCCAGTTGCAAGCTCATTCCTTTGAAAAAGTTTGAGAATTTTGAAACAATTGCTTTAAAATGTCAAGTAAGTGATGATGGAGAAATATTGTTGATATTTTAAAACTCAACAAAGCAAATACATCTCTTCTATTAGTGCTTCATAAGCTCCAACACAAATCACAAGGCTACATTTGTTTGTGCTCCCATTTGAGTTAGGGCTGTGTAGAAATACCGGATTCTTATTCAGCGCGCACGCAGATAAGACAGCTAGCAGACCGCGAGGTGATATTGGCTGAATTTGACAAAACATGTATTATTTGGTTAGCTTACCCCACCTTTAATCGTTGAATGCCCCGGGGACACAACCAGGTTTGTTACACAGCAAAATATTATTTATAATTTCAAATAAATAGCAATTTGTCTGAATGTTAAAAACACAGTGTATATAGTATCAGAACGTCAGTATCAGAGTGTCAATTAATGAAGATGTCTTCAATCAAACTGATATCAATCTATACACATTAAGGATATGGTGTCTTCGCGTTCATGGGAATAATTAGTTGCATGGACTGAAACTGCAGGGCTGAACTAAAATGTGTAATCAGCAAAATAATGTAACTGCTCCCTTGACTCAGAGCCTAATTATCTTTTTATGGTTGGTTGTGTATTGATGCTGATTTAGCTAGGCCTGTGGTAAAGATGTCGCAGATATAATGAATGCAAAATAGAAGAAAAGGATGGACAGACATGCAAGAAAATGCAGCTCCTAGTGTGAAGTGACAGACTGACACATTCACCTAATATTGTGAAGTGGCAGACCAACACATTCACCTACTTGTTTGAAGTGACATTCCAGTACAGTTTATGAAGTGACCCATTAGCTTCCTGGAATTTAAATAAGGAAATTAACACAAAGCTATTTGCTGTCACTTCAGTTATTTCAGGAAAAACTACAATGTAAATGTAATGTAACGGTAAATTATGTTGACCATAACAACAATAGATTAGTAGGACTTGCAAGGTAATACCTACAGTATCTGAGCATGGCTATGGAAAATACTGGTCAGCAATAATCAAGTTTTCAGTGTTTGGGAAGGAATAAAAATATAAAATTACAATGACCTTATACTTAAAGTCAGCCTGAGGCGAATACCATTTCCCTGCTATTGTTGGGCTGGAGGAGGGGGTTGACTCATCTGTGGCAGGAAACAGTAGCAGCATCATTAGCATGCAGCTCTTATCCACCCACAACCCCACTCCTAAACACAATTTAGCTGGTGGGCTGCTTCCACTGATAAAACGCTGTGGTCCTGGGGAAACACTCCCACCACTCACAACCGATAATATGAAGTCATAGTCATACGTAACACAGACTCAAAGAGACATGTTTTAAATAGCATTATCTTCCATTTCAATTCACATCGCTTATCGCTATGCATTATTTAGCACGTTGAAATGAGTTGACACTCTTGCCCAAATGGTATGCGGCATCTTGAATCCATATGTTTCACATGGTAACAGACAGAAAATGGCCCCAGTAAAAAAAAACATCTCTCTAGAAATCAAAAGAGTTATCTGGCTACAACTATTTATACAAGAAATGTTGTTAATACATATTTGTACAGTATGCATATACAGTTGCAAGAAAAAGTATGTGAACCCTTTGGGATTACGTGGAGTTTTGCATGAATTGGTCATAAAATGTGCTCTGAACTTCATCTAAGTAACAACAATAGAAAAACACAGTCTGCTGAAAATAATACTACACAAACATTAGATGTTGCCATGGTTTAACCTTTGTGCTGTCCTATGGGTCAAAATGACCCGGTGCACTTGCCAGTAGAGGGCAGCAACCACAGCAGCTACCACACCACCACAGACTAGCAGCTCCCTCTGCTGCTAGTCTGCTGAAATGCCTTAGGACAGCACGAGGGTTAACTGAACATAACATGTAAACATTCACAGTGCATGGAGGAAAAAGTATGTGAACCTTTGGACTTAATAACTGGTTGACCATCCATTGGCAGCAATAACCTCAACCAAACGTTTCCTGTAGTTGCAGATCAGACTGGCACAACGATCTGAAGTAATTGTGGACCACTCCTCTTCACAAAACTGTTTCAGTGTAGCAATATTCTTGGGATGTCTGGTGTGAATCGCTCTCTTAAGGTCATGCCACAGCATTTCAATCGGGTTGAGGTCAGGACTCTGACTGGGCCACTCCGGAAGGCGTATTCTGTGCTGTTGAATCCATTTTTTTCTTGAATTACTTGTATGCTATGGGTCATTGTCCTGTTTCATCACCCATCCTCTGCGGAGCTTCAGTTGGCGGAAAGATGGTTGTACGTTTTCCTGCAAAATGTCTTGATAAACTGTAATTCATTTTCCCATCAATTACAACAATCCATCCAGGTCCTGAGGCAGCAAAGCAGCCCCAAACCATGATGCTCCCTCCGCCATGTTTTACGGTGGGGATGAGGTTTTAATTTTGGTGTGCTGTGCCTTTTTTTCTCCGCACATATTGTTGTGTTCTTCCCAAACAACTCAATTTTGGTTTCATCTGTCCACAGTATATCTTGCCAGTAGTGCTGTGGACCATCCATGTGCTTTTTTGCAAACTTCAAACGTGCTGCAATTTTTTTTTTGGACAGCAATGGCTTCCTCCGTGGTGTCCTCCCATGTACTCCATTCTTGTTTAATGTTTTCCTTATTGT
>JAODLL010002152.1:0-12589 GCA_026546735.1 Forbesichthys agassizii
TTCCAATGTGGCTCGGGAAAGGGAGGTTTGGGGTCCCCTGCTGAAGCTGCTGCCCTCGCGACCCGACTCCGGATAAGCGAATGAAGATGGATGGATGGATATATTAAAGCTGCACTACGTAGCATCCGATATCCCTTGTTTGACCATTAGATGGCAGCATGTGTAAATAAAAAAAAATCACTCCAACCACTCCCCCTCCTTCTGACAGACATGTTTGAAAACCACTACTCTTACACTAGTAAGAGTGTCGCCACTGTTATCAGTACATGTAATTAGCTCACCTGTTGCATTGCAAACCTACTAATGGAAGGTGTACATGATACAGCTCTTGCTGGATATGGGTGGAACTTTTACCGGTGTCGAGGCAAATGTACCCTGGTACTTTTCAAAGCTGAAAAACAAAACATAACACAAATGATGGCATGGTGACCGTGCGAATTGACTGAAAGTTGCATTATGCAACAGAAGTGAGAACCTACTCCCGCAAAACTTTATTGGTTGCGTACAGCCTCAAAACAAACATTTCGTAAAAGACGACACAGTAGAATGTTGTAGTATGCATAGTAGAAATACCTAAAGCTTTATAGCCTGTGCATTTACTACACTACGGCAGTCTAAAAATCCAGTCCAACACAGAAAATGAACGTCTTTTTATCTCACTACAGTTTGAAATAGTACTTCAGTATTTCCAATAGGCTACTGCAATACTTTATCGTGTTTACAAATTATTATTGGCTTCAAAAACAATACAATAATAGGCTACTCATGGCATGGATAAGTAGGCCAACAGTGATAAGATAAGTCGCTTTTCATCTTTTAGAGCTCCCCATCTGTGGAAATCTTTTTCCACATGACATTTTTTCATGTTTTCCTTGTCCCCATATTCGTCCCAAAGAATGATAAATGCTGGGTTTTACTTCACAGACTTCACAAAGAAATGATAGGTGCTTCACATTATTCAGTGCTCTGGATCTTTTAGATTGCTGCGGAATACGCTGCAGACTCAGTATAGTGCTTATTGGCTCTGATCTACGTCTGTCAGCAACAACAACAAATGTGGAAATGTCTATATCGACAATAGTGAGAGGTGCTCATGAAAGGTGTTGAGGTCTGAGGTTTACATTTAAGTAATCCTTTTAATATAAAATATTTGTTCAAACAATGTTACGTAATGCAGCTTTAATATAATATTACATATACAATCTGTAGCCATAAAGTCAATATGACTGGGCAGTGAAGTTTTTTAAATGTAAATGTCAATATGAGCAGCCATATCTGTTGTATTCTATGTGTGCTTGACTGTGTGTCCACTGCGGTGGTCTCCAGGGTCTGCGTGTGGGGGACGTGCTGAGCCTGTCTCAGGCCAGGAAGGTGAACATCGAGCAGGGCTGTGGTGTGGCCGACCCCTGCGGCTCCAGCCCCTGTCCTGCCAACAGCTACTGCAGCGACGACTGGGACAGCCACTCATGCACCTGCCTTAGCGGTCAGTCTGTTAAAGGCAGGGTCAGTCTTTCTCCAGGACGCTTACTAGCGTCCAGCTGAAATCAAAACAATATCCCTCCGCACGTTGGAACGCATTGTGACGCAAAAGCGTAGTGCTACGGCTTTGTTGACGTGAGCGGTGTTCGCCACTTTGTTTATGTTCTATGTCAGGGCTGTGTGGAAGTATCGGATCATGTTTTCCCACCAATCAGCCATTATCATCACCACCAGCTGTTCTCTAGCCGACACAGTGCAATCAACATGTGCCTGATTGCTTTGAACTAATAGGCGCTTTCATCTGTGACTGTGTTTGATTACAGCCAATAGTATTGTGCTCAGTGTAAATGCGTGCTAATCAGACTCATTGTTAATTTGATTAACTATAGCTGCGTTTACCCTGCTATGACACGTGTGAATAGAGTCCATTGCTTCCATTTATTTTATGTTGAAATATTATAAATTAGCATGTTGTAAATGCAATTGTGTGCTTTTGTAATATGCATGTTTTGTCAAATTAGTCATTCTATAGCGCCTATTTTAAGATAATGTTAAGGACTAAGAATCTAAATTGTCAAATGATCCTGTTTCTTCCAGGTTACTATGGTGACAACTGTACTGATGCCTGTTCACTAAACCCATGTGAGCATGAGTCGTCCTGCATTAGGAAGCCCAGCACTGTGCACGGCTACACGTGTGAATGTCCCACCGCCTACTTTGGCCAGTATTGTGAAAAGAAGTATGTCACGCTCCATATTTCTACTTCACAATAAAAGTATATTGGTATTCTGTGTGCATTGTGAATGGTGCTGTTGGTGTACATGTGGCTAGGCTAAACTAAAGGGTGTGTTCCCCAGGACTGACCTGCCCTGCCCCAGAGGCTGGTGGGGACACAACACTTGTGGTCCCTGTGACTGCCAGACGGACAAGGGCCTTGACTCTGACTGCAACAAGACCAGTGGAGAGTGTCGCTGCAAGGTGCACAAGATATATAGATAGATGGATAGACAGATAGCTGGATGGATTGATTGATTGTATTGTCCCAAAGGAAATTAGTCTTGGACACAAACCTGCTGTTCAAAATACAGACAAACAATAAACTACCTCCATACATACCGGTACCTACATACTGAATTCAACTTATTTACAGTTGGTCAGAATAAAAAATGGATGCATTCTAGACAACAGTAACACACAGGGCTGCATACAAGGTCACAGACACGACCTTGGGAGGAAGAGATTGTAATAATACCTTCCCCAGTAACTGCAGATACCTATTTAAAGGAGCACACCTCGAAATAGCTCCCCACAACAGCAAAATGTAGTTTTTGTAACGCTAGTTTCAACAGTTAATTCCAGCTGTAGATCAAGGACTGTCACTTTAATTAACAAACACAAAGCACACACGTGTGTGAAGTATTTCTGTGCCATCAAAAATAGTTTTTTTCTTGCTGTAATTATAGTTGGTGTCAAACCAAGGGCTTGCACCAGCACACACAAATCACAACTAAAACAACAGCTGGGGATCTTTCAGTGATCTCGCTCTATTTCCCAACAGGACAACCACTATCGTCCTGAGGGGAGCGATACGTGCCTCTTGTGTGACTGCTATCCAATAGGATCTTTCTCCAGGGCTTGTGACAGAGGGAGCGGCCAGTGTCAGTGTAAGCCCGGCGTTATCGGTCGCCAGTGTGATCGCTGTGACAACCCCTTCGCTGAGGTGTCCCCCAATGGCTGTGAAGGTCAGCGTCATGTGACTGGTAGATTAGAGACACAGTGTAACACAGGGGTTCACTTAATGTGTTTTATAGATACAAATATAAAACACATACTCCTCCTTCTTTCTCTCTCTCTCTGTTCTCTCCCCCTTTCCTGTGCCATCACTCCTGTCCCTTCAGTAATCTATGACAGCTGTCCTCAGGCCATCGAAGCTGGGATCTGGTGGCCCAGGACCAAGTTTGGTCTTCCTGCAGCGGTTCCTTGTCCCAAGGGATCCACTGGTAATATTGCTCTCTGCAGCTCAGCAAATTACCATACAATAATGGAAATGTGTGACATTTGCCTCAAGCGCTTTCTCCTCTGCTTTCCATTCCCCTCTATCTGGCACATTTTCTTAACAACACACACACACACACACACACACACACACGTTCTACCTTTCCCAGGCACAGCTATTCGGCACTGCGATGAGCACAAGGGATGGCTTCCTCCAAACCTCTTCAACTGCACCTCTGTTACGTTCACCAAGCTGAAGGCTTTGGTGTGTAGAGTTTCATTGCAGTCTGTGGAGAATGTTTGTTTTGTTCAAATATACTAGTTTGTACAGTGTAGAATATGTTCCTCTGTTACGAATATATTGGTCTGTACAGTGGAGAATTTGTTTGTAAAGAATATACTAGTCTGTACAGTGGGGAATATGTTTTGTTAAAAATACACTTAATTGTATTTTTTACTTTTGAAATTACTGAATACATTTTCTTCAATTTATTTTGTGCTCAAATAACAATGAGTCTATAAATAAAAAATAAAATGAGTTAATAAACGTACAGAGCAAATGAATAAATGTTTCATGAATAATGTATTAGCTATCTAAAAGGTATCGGTGATGCTTTTCCTTCCTCCAGTCTGAAAAGCTGTCTCGTAACACCTCATTCGTGGACTCAGACCATGTCAAGCAGACGGCAGCCATGTTGGCAAACGCCACCTCCCACACACTGAAGTACTACGGCAGCGACGTCAAGGTGGCATACCGGCTAACCCAAAGCCTTCTGAAGCACGAGAGCAACCAGCAGGGCTTCAACCTGACCGCTACACAGGACGTGCACTTCACTGAGGTAAATGTCAGCTTAAGAGTGTAGGGTAAAATAAGATTAAATAAACTAAGATAAGATCAGGCTACTCAAGACGTGCAATTAACTAAAGTAAACCACAAAGTAGGATAAGATAACATTAGATAAGATTTAAATAAGGTAAAATAACATTATATAACGATGAAGATAAGAGCGTAGTAGTTGTTGGGTGTAGCATAAAACAAATATAGCCTACTGTGCATGGAAAAAATGTACGGTATATGAGGAAATCGAAATATATAATGAGATAAATAAAAATATCTAAGACTATCTAGCTTGGTAAAATGTTGACTCTGAAGCTCATCCTTGTTTTGTCATATGGATACATACATAGTATCCATATAAAATGTATGTGATTCTACAAGCTCTTTCATTACAGAAGCGAATCCGATCAGTGGGTATATTTAAATTAAAAACACACAAATAAGCCTTATCTTAAAGAAAACCCTGATTCATTCCTTCATCAATATTTTTTTAAGAGCGTTATGGAATATTTTAAATAGCAAAAAAAGAAAATATTAACCAAATAAACTGTTAAACTTTCCTATTAATAACAGTGAACCCATAACATACTGTAACCAGGTATAAACATACAGTACAGCTGTTTACCTACAGTACGTGCCAAACTCTTCATGTGTGGCTATTTGTATCATTATGGTGATGTCACTTCCTGTCCCTCTGATTCCCTGCTGTGCCTTAACAGAACCTGGTGCGCGTTGGCAGTGCCATCCTGTCCCCAGACACACGGCCTCACTGGGAGCTGATCCAGCACACGGAGGGGGGCACGGCCGCCCTGCTGCGCCAGTATGAGGAGTACGCCAACACGCTGGCACAGAATATGAAGAAGACCTACCTCAGCCCCTTCACTATTGTTACCCCACATATAGGTGGGTCTCTCTGACTCACTATATCCTCATGGTCACACATCTTAATGTGATGACAGTGTTACGGAACACGATATCTGTCAGTGCGAGTATTGTATTGAAATGTTACATTTTACCGTTATTTGTCTCTCTGCTCTTTCTTTTCCCCACACACATGAATTATGAATACGCTCGTCTTAAATCTTCCTTTCCTATTGGACAAATCATGAGCCAATCAGTGACAGCAGGGAGGTGCACAAATAAACGTACGCTAAAAGCTGGAGGCAGTTAAGACACAACTGTTCTTCTAGCTAGTTCTGCATAGTATAAAATATTGTATTGTGCACACACACTATATGGGCCAGTGTGTATGTTGGCAGCTTGTCCACAGCCAGGACAGAGCGCTGTTTCTTGAGGTAATCAGTATGTCGGTGTCTCAGCCAAGGAATGTGCCGGAATAATGGGGACAGAGGGTTAGGCATTTTGCTGAAGCCTGCTTACAGGTTGGTCAACACCAGGGTTTGAACCTACGGCCCAACACCCAGACCACTAGACCACCCTGCCCCCAGATTCCATCCTCTCCATGTGTTCCCCTACAGTCATCTCCGTAGACCGCCTAAGGAAGGTGAATTTTGCTGGTGCCAAGCTGCCCCGCTACCAGTCAATGCGCGGCCCCCAGCCTGCGGACGTGGAGACAGCCGTGACCCTGCCCGACTCGGTGTTTGAGCCGCCTGCGGAGGCCAAAGCCCACAGGCACCTTGACACATTCCCAGAGCCCGTCCACAGGAACCACTCCGCGTCCAGGAGGAGGCGTCACCCCGACCACAGCCAGCAGGAGGCGGTGGCGAGCATCATTATCTTCCACAGCCTGGCCTGTCTGCTGCCGGAGAGCTACGACCCTGACAAGAGAAGCCTGCGGTAAGGGGAATGAGCTGTCAGCGCCTTCTGCACTGCCTGCAAAGACATGGATGCGTGGGAGGAATGGATGACGCACATATGGACTTGATGCACATCACCCACGTTACATTAGGCAGCATATTGTCACATTCACTGCTTATCTTTAATTGTATCATATGTTACTTACATTACATTTCAATGTGTTGTGCTTATAACCTGCTTGTTCCTGTCTCCATGTTCAGGAATGTTAAATGAGTATAGGCGTCAATTGGGTATGCCAAGGTATGGCAGCTGCCATATCTTGGGATCAGCTTTAAAAAAAAGAAATTGTAGGATTTCACTTGTATCGCCATTTAATTTATTTTTGATTTACAAAATTACTAGCATAGCTAATCGCATATGCGTAGGAAATGTGGCCGGCGAGTAGAACGCATGGAAGAAAAGAAAATATCTTAACTTAGTTTGAAAGCATGATTTAGGGCTAATTGGGCACTACTGGCAAAACACCCCGCCCTCGGGTCAAGACTGCCGTCCTTCTCGTCAGAATGTCTGATTGGGTGGTAGAACAAGGTTATTGCACCAGCGTTAAACGTGAGGTCATTAACGAGTAGGCTTTGGAGGAGGTAGTCTAACGTTAGTCTCATTGTAAATGGCTCGTGTATGTGTGACTTGTTTCAGTTAGACGTGGCTTCATAGCCTTAACTTTAGAATACTCAGAATAGCCTATTAGAGAATTCAGTTTTTCAGTTATAAAATCTTTTGAATCTGTTTATAACTGGGAGATATATCTATATTGTTTCGTGGGGGAATGTAAACCTATACATTTCCATGTAAAATCTGTTAAGCAGCATATTTGGAAATCGTTTTATAAAGCATGTCACAGCTCCTTTGAACTGTAACTAGTCCTTATGTAATCTCTCTGACTATCATACCGCCCCATAACTTGATGAAGGTACATAACTATTCTCCAGAATAATTATGCACCTTCACCCCCCCCCCACACACACACACCTCTTAATATGTCTCCCCCTAAAATACTAATAAAAACCAATACCCTTCGTTGACGTCATGCCAACTTGCCAGACCTTAGCTTTTGATGAAACAACGCCCCTGATTACAAACCAGATTGACAGGAAACACCAATGTGATCCTAAAGTAGAATTAGGCATCTTATTTAAGGATAGCCTAGAAAGATACAGTATACTGGCATCTATAGGTATAGATGTGTGTGGCAAAGTGGGTGACATAACCATCAGTTTCAAATCTATTCTAATTATGTACACTTATGATGTGAAATGTAGTCTGGTGTTGATAATACTAATATAATTAATATATTTACATTTAACGAGAGAATACTATACTACAATAAATATATTTATCAATAAATAATAAATATACAGTATATGTTTTAAAGGTAATACAACAACAAATAATGCTACATTATTATTAGATATATCTGTAAGTAATATAGAACACACAGATTTTATGGTAAAATGGGACCTAATTCTACAATAATGAGTAATCATGAGAGTGTGACCTGAAATGCATTGAGCCAAGTTGAAACTACATTTCCCACGTCACCTTTCACCAGAGTTCCCAAGCGTCCGGTCATCAACTCTCCGGTGGTCAGCATCACCCTGCATGACAACGACGAGCTGCTCCAGCACACGCTGGACAAGCCCATCACAGTGCAGTTCCGCCTGGTCACCACCGAGGAGCGCTCCAAGCCCATCTGTGTGTTCTGGAACCACTCCATTCTGTGAGTGTACTGTGTCAAGCAGAAGGCCCAGCGGCAGCTGCCCGTTTAAACACCTCTCATCTCACGTGTCTCTCTCTCTCCTCCGGTCTCCTCTGTGACAGTGCGGGCAGCGGGGGCTGGTCGGCCAAAGGCTGCGAGGTGGTGTACCGGAACAGCACGCACATCAGCTGCCAATGCTACCACATGACCAGCTTTGCTGTGCTCATGGACGTCTCCAGGAGAGAGGTGACTGACCCTCATGATACACTACAGAGCTGTCTTATGGCATGACATTCTCAGTGACACTTGTTTAATGCGCCTTTGACCTTTTGATTGGAAATGTTGTTGCTGGTTTTATCCACCTTTTAAGCACCTTATGTAACACCTTGTTAAAGAGACACTCGTGGTTGTAACTGGCTCTATAAAAACGCCATTGTTTTGGTTTGTTTTGGAACACACGTGGGTGCCGAGTGGCTTGCACTCCTCTCTACACCTCTACTTGCAGTGCTAACAGGCTCACGTAACCCACTACCCCTCCCCCTACAACCATGTGCAAATAATGTTGTCATCTGTGGTTGTGGTGGACAGTACACCGTATCTTTAAAGGTATAGTAAGCAATTGTAAACTACAGCGATGCTCAAATAATCCGACACACAACAGTATCCTAGCCTTCGCAATGCTTTTCCAAATTGAGGGGCGGAGCTTCTGAGGGAGCAACCTATGGCATCGAAAGGAGTGTGACTATACCTTTAAGACATGAATAAAGATGCATATAAATGAATAACCCTTTCAGAACGGTGAGATCCTGCCAGTCAAGCTGGTGACATGGAGCACAGTGGGCGTGACGCTCGGCTTCCTGTTCCTTTCCACGTTCTTCCTGCTCTGCCTGCGAGCCATGCAGTGCAACAAGACCAGCATCATCAACAACGGAGCCACGGCCCTCTTCCTGGCTGAGCTCATCTTCATCCTGGGCATCAACCAAGCAGACAACCCGGTACGCACTCTCATTGTCTGCTCTCCCCGTGTGTTGTGTGACCTCATCTCTACGTAGGACATGGCTCTGACCAGACAGACTAATTAAAGCAATGGGAGGGATAGATGTAGTGCTTGGTTTTACTTGTCAGCAGACACAGGTTGACAAATGCCTTTCGATGGCTTTCCCTCCAAAATGATTGTGTGTAAATGATGAGGAAGTCACAATCTCTAACAGTGCTATCGTTGTCACCCCTGCCTCCATCTTGCAGTTCTTGTGCACGGTCATTGCCATCTTGCTGCACTTCTTCTACCTGTGCACGTTCGCCTGGCTCTTCCTGGAGGGCTTGCATGTGTACCGCATGCTCAGCGAAGTGCGAGACATCAACTACGGACCCATGCGATTCTACTATCTGATTGGCTGGGGAGTTCCCGCTTTCATCACAGGTCTGGCATGACATTGCATTATTCATAAAAATTAAGGAAACAAATAAGGAATTCCCAAATATGTATGGATTTTTAATCATCTTAAAAATAAATGACACTGTATATCACAGTAATAACAAAAACATTATAATGTCTAATAAAATATCTCCAGATTAAACTTTATTTGTGAAAAGCACAGAAACAAAGCAAAGTCTATGTAACAGTGACTGAACTGTGAATACGGCATGCACATTAGGATGTATTTGTGATATATGCCCTTCCCCCACGCAGAAAAGGCACAAATTGCTGCATAACATTTGACAAAAATGCAAGAAATTAAGTGTTAGACTCTCAACATTTTCTGGAGGAGGACCCCAGACCCCCCCTTCATGTGTACTGCCCCCCTCCTCAAAACAATCTGTAAATTAGGCCCTCCCGGGAGCTGCCGGGTAATTCGAACACTGTAGAACAGCCGATTAAAACCTATGTAGTGCAGTCCGCTACATTGTTTTTTTGTTGATTGTTCTTTAATAGTACATGATAGAATCTAAATTTTCCAATGTTAGCTTATTACTACATTTAGGCATATATTCACTTATTCGTGAATGATTCAAATATATCAGAATAACATTTTAGAAAAGAAAACCTTAACCTTATGAAATTCTATCAATCAGTGTCCTAAAGTACTATAATAACAAAACCACATTCTATTCACATATCTGACTGCACTACACAGGATTCATCAAGCTATTCTACTATGAATCAATTACATCATAATTTAAGTTGATTTAATTCCCTTCTTCATATTAAACAATATCATATTATCATTGAGAGCATTAATGTGATCATAAATAAATAGATCTGGGGCTTTTTATTTTAACCCTTGCGCTGTCCTATGGGTCAAAATGACCCGGTGCACTTGCCAGTAGAGGGCAGCAACCACAACACAGACATATGACATTCCGCGGTTTGCTCCCTCTGCTGCTAGTCTGCTGAAATGCCTTAGGACAGTGTGAGGGTTAATTATCCTATTTTTTTTTAATAATGGCACCTTAAGACAACTTATCTCGTTATAATGAGAAAACTGACTCTAAATAAAATGTAATTTTATGGCTTTTCTCCTGTACATTTGTGCTTTTATATTCAAATAAGTTTTAGTTTCTAAAGTAAATGCAAAAATTAGGTTAAGCCACTGGGCAGCATTTTAATAGGGTGCTGCTGTTGTCTCCAGGCTTGGCAGTTGGACTGGATCCAGAAGGCTATGGGAACCCAGACTTCTGCTGGTTGTCTATGTACGACACACTCATCTGGAGCTTCGCTGGTCCCATCGCTATGGTTGTGGCAGTAAGTAGTCTGCTTTCCCATACTTTCCCCTTGTCTGCCCCATCATGTGGCTTGTTTCATTACATGCATATGCATGAACGATACAGTAAGACATTGTATCCACAGATGAACATCTTCCTGTACATCCTGGCCTCCAGAGCCTCGTGCTCAATGAAACACCACAGCTTCCAGAGGAAAGCACCCCCTGTGTGAGTGTCTATGTACAGTTTCATAGCTGGAATTCCACATTTGAGCGTTTATGATAATTATAGTATGTATGATCTATGATGGCTGACACCATTCTCTACACCTCCTTAAACTTAACATTGTGATGTTCTTAACACGATCTGTGACCTTGGGAATATATGGGGACACTATAATAAAATAAAGGAGTGTACCTTGTTAAAGGGTATTATATATTGGAAAATACAACAATAACTCTTATTACTCTTATTCTAGTCTAATATGACTCAAATGTGCATTGTTGTTGGATGTTTTTGCTAAAATAAGATAATTTCGTATGTCTAATAATGAACAGAACTAGCAAAACAAATATGGCTAAGATATAAGATACTATATGGAAAGAGAGCTCTGGTCATCCTTAAAGGTATAGTCAGCTATTGTAAACTAATACACATTTTGTCGAATTCATCAAATTTCTCCTTGCATTTTGCTATCTAAACATTCTCTGTGCGTGTTGAAAAAAGAATCCAATAATTCTACATAGCCCTGGCTCCATAAATAGGAACACAAACAAAGTGGTGAACACCGGTCACAACAACAAAGTCATAGAACTACCAGAGTACTACACTTTGCTTCACAATGCATTTCAATGTGTGAGGTGGCTCTGCAGAGGAAAATGGTTTTGGTTTGAGCTCGAAGTTATCAAGCGTTCTCGAGAATGACTGACCCTGCCTTTAAACCTGGGTTATGTGAATACAGTACACATGGTTAATTATATTGTTAAGACATGTAGGGGATTGTGAGCATATAGATGGCTCACTGTGTGTGCACGTGCAGGTCTGGCCTGAGGACGGCAGTCGGGGTCCTGCTGCTGGTCACTGTCACATGCCTGTTGGCTCTGCTGTCCGTCAACAGCGACATGATCCTCTTCCACTACTTGTTCGCTGCCTTTAACTGTGTACAAGTGAGTATCAACAGCCACATAAGAACACTACCTTTCATCATCATAATAATAACTATTAAAGCGCTGTATATGACTTTGTACCACTAGAGGTCACACTAACCACTAGCATCTCAGGTCAAAATACACGTTTGGTGAGCCACACCCATGCACTAACATACACCCGCCATGCAGCACTCCTGGATATAAATATATATATACACACACACACACACACACACACACTGTATGTACATGGATAATAGCTGGATAATAATGGTGTCTTTAACTAGACCGTCGTCTCTGCTGTTGTCGTCCATCCAGGGTCCGTTCATCTTCTTCTTCCGCATTGTGTTCAACAAGGAGGCTAGGAATGCCATGAAATACTGCTGCGGCCGCAAGCGGCCCGATCACATGCTCAAGTCCAAGTCTGTGAGTGCTTCACCATGACGCTCAAGTACAATTCTCCGTTATCTGCAGCCACGTGTTGGGAGCACACATGATGCCCTGACATACATGTTAACTCTTTAAAGGAAAGCAACACATTCTTATATCCATAATGATGATCATTATTACAGGGGACAATTCAAGACAAGGACATATCAAGTATTTCACTCAGACCACCCCTGCATCATCGTCCACATATTGTGTCTTCACCTCACAAAACATATCTTTACTAAGAAACCAAACCGTAAATTCATATTTCACTTTGTTGTCATTGAGTCAGTTAATAAAAAGTATAGAGAACAAAACTTAGTTTAGCACCTGACCCATATAGTGCAAAGAAGCACACTCCTCTGGCAGCGAAGAGGAGGGGCCTTACAACCCTATCTCTCTCTCTCTCTCTCTCTCTCTCTCTCTCTCTCTCTGACTACACCACGTATCTCCTGCTGATAATGTCATAATGTCAACACTATC
>JAODLL010002154.1:0-12587 GCA_026546735.1 Forbesichthys agassizii
TACTGACAAATGTACTAAATGTAAGTCGCTTTGGATAAAAGCGTCTGCCAAATGCCGTAAATGTAAATGTAAATTCTAAAGGACCTCTTTTCCAGTCAAAATTTGGATTTCTTATTTGTGACGGAAACATGGCTGAAGGTTGGTGAGTTGAGCTCTTTTTCAGAACGTCTACTGCTGGATTGTGAATATTTCAAGGAAGTGGACTTGCAGAAATATTCTGGGATAAATATAACTGCAGACAGGTGTCTCTTGCTACCTTTGCAAGCTTTGAACTTACTTACTTACTTACTTGAATGGGGAAAATCTCACTAAATATCACTTATTTATCGACCTCCTAAAAAAAACAAAGACTTCATCGGAGAGTTCTTTTCTGGGATAATGTTGCAATATGACAGGATCCTAATTGTAGGGGACTTCAACATTCATGTATGCTGTCCTACAAACTTACTGGTGTAACACTTTTTAAAACTTATCGAAGCCTTCAACCTCACACAGTCTATTAATGGCCCGACACAGACCCATAGACGTACTTTAGACCTTGTTTTTGTCATACAATGTGCCTATTGTGAATGTTAAACTACTCAAAGCCATCTTTTCCAGTCATGCTCCCGTTTTATTTGATGTATCCATGTCTTGCCAAAAGTCAGAAGCTGCTCCTATTTGTATCTGCAGGACGAATAAACCCACTACTGCTGTCGATTTCTCTGACGCATTTAATGTAGCCATGGACACTATGGGATCACCAGATTGTTTTAATACAGAGGAGTTAATTTCTTCTTTCATATTCACTTGCTGTAATATTCTTGATGAAATCGCACCATGTAAACCCAGGCGTTGCAAACCTAACTCTGAACCCTGGATGAATGAAATCACTCGAGCTGCAAGACGAGAATGCAGAAAAGCTGAACGCAAATGGAAAAAAGATCATGTAGGTATTTTATGAAATTCTTGGAGAGGGCTGGCATAGTTACCAGAGAATCGTTAAAGCCGAGAGGGCTAAATACCTCTCTTTTTACTGACAGAATTTCCCAGAAACCCCATCTTCTTTTCGAACAATCAACGCTGTTCTTAATATTCCCCAATACACTAGATACAAAGAACCTTCTATGACCTGTGAAAGATCTCTCCACTTTTTGGTGTAAAAGAATTCCACCATTAGAACAAACATATCACTTCCTGCCTCTGACCCTTTTACCCCCATAGTGTGTGATGTGGTCTTCAGCCAGTTTAAAACCGGTATCTTTAGCTGCTCTAAAAGATGTTGTTACAAAACTGAGGCCCTCCAGCTGTCCTACAAACATTGTACCACCCCACCTATTTAAAGAGGTGTGGCACACAATTGGACCTAACATCGAAGCCATTATAAACGGCAGCCTAGCTTCTGAAAGCGTACCACACTGCCTTAAGGAAGCAGTGGTACAGCCTATCATTAAAAAGACAAAACTCAACACTCTAGATTCTTCAAATTACTGCCCTATCTCCAAACTTCCTTTTAGTTAGAAAATTTTAGAGAAGGTTGTCCTGATGCAAGTTCAGTACTTCTTAGAAATGAACAGTATTCTGGAACTCTTAAGAGTTTTTAATGATCTTTTAACCATTACTGACTCCGGTGACTCTGCTATCCTTATGCTTTTGGATCTCTCAGCGGCCTTTGACACTGTAGACCACAAGGTTCTTATCGTTTGCCTCGAACACAATGTGGGCATAAAAGGCACTGCACTGTAATGGTTTAGTTGTTAAAAAGCCAAAACATTGGATTCCGTCTCTGTGCAGATGACACACAATTATATTTGCCCCTTAAAAGAATAAGTGGGAGCTCTTTAAAAACACTATTGGACTGTCTAAGCAACGTCAAAGCCTGGATGACTCTAAACTTCCTACATTTTAATTAGAGCAAAACATAAGTATTGATATTTGACCCCAAGGGAAGTCCTGACAATCCCCGCGGGGATTTAGGCTGTCTGGAACCTTACCTTAAGTTCGTAGTAACAAACCTGGGAGTTAAAATGGACGTTAATTTCACAATGGAGAAACAAATTAATTTGGTTATGAAAACTGGCTTCTTTCAACTTAGAATGCTAGCGAAGGTAAAGCCATTTTTATCCTTCAGTGATTTTGAGAAAGTCATACATGATTTTATAACAACCGGCTGGACTATTGCAATGCTTTATATGTAGGCATTAGTCAGGCCTCCCTTGCGAGATTGCAATTAGTCCAGAATGCTGCGACATGACTCCTTACTGGAACACGAAAACGGCACCCATATTTTTGCATCCCTGTATCCTTGCACACATGTAAACACAGTCTATATTGTACTGTATAAACAGAAATAATGACACACAAACGTAACAAGTCTGCATATTTCTATCCACTTACATTTACGTAATAATCAAAATAAAACATAACATGACATACAAGTTTTTTTTAAAGTACGTTTAGGGTATTTTCCCTGAACTATGCAATTAATAGCTTGCAATTAATGCAAATAATAAAATGTGAATGTTATTGTTATTACACCCCCTAGTGGACGGAATTAAAGGAAGCTCTTTAAACCAGGTTGCCACATGTATTAACAAATGTTTGTGAAGATTCCTGTCTCAAAAAAATAATTCTAAGTTATAGAAATAATTCAGTGCAATGGATTGAGGAGAACCTCAGAAATCTACTGATATGACATAATCAATCTTTTGAAAATTGAAAAAATTATAAGCAGAAATGCAGTTTGTGACCAGATTTTGACAATATAGAAGGCGCTGTTCAAAAACGATAAGAGCAATTGCGATGAAACTTATTGGAGAAGGTCAGCACACTGAGGAGAGGTCGGCTGTCAATCGGATGAGGCGTGTCAAAGATGCAGCATTTTCTAGCAGCTTCCTGATTGCCAGTATTTGATTGCGTTGTAGGCATGATTAATTGTAAGCCACGCCCACCAAACTTTGAGGGTCAAAGGGATAGTGGTCAGAAGGGCTAGCTGAAGTTTCATGTAAATTTGTTAAAGCATCACAAAAATACAACCCAAAATGTTAAAAATTATTCTGAGTTGAAATAGGCCACACAGTGTACTTTCATTGGCCGTCTGCAATAATGTCTATCAACATTATTGGATATTTTGATAAGCATGGCCTATAGATGATCCACACCACATTTGGTAAAGATTTAACAAATGGTCTAGGAGGAGTATGTAAGACTGTTTTTCAAAAAACCTAGATGGTGGAAAATCTTTTTTGACACATTTTGACATTATATGGTGCGCTGGATTAGGGAGTGTCTAGGAAATCAGCAGATACTAGTTTTGTACATTTCCACGGCACAGGTCAAAAGTTATGAGATTTTAATTTACCTAAAATTTGACCTTTTGGTGGCGCTATAGGGAGCAATGGACCAGGATGAAAATTTGTGGAATGACAGATGAAAGGCACCTTGACATGCATGCCAAAATTGGCCACCTTTTACCACACGGTCCTAGGGGTTGCCATTGACTTCAATGACAGAATTATACTAATAAATATGTCTGCAAGCAGCAATTATGTGAGCCAAGCCATAGGGGCAAGCCAATAGGGCAGCCTTGACCTCTTGTGACCTTTTTTTGACCTTAAGATGTCAAAAAAATCAGCGAACCGCAACAGAGTCACATTAAAATGTTTTGTTCAAGAAAGACGAGTTAAAAGGACGCTCATTACGCTCAGTACTCATGAACGCAAGCAATGAATTCAATCAAACTTGATGTGTGATATATGTTCCAAAGGGTGATGTGCTACAAGAAGCAGGAAGTCAGTAATCCAAACCATGTGACCGCCACGGGCCAATGAAATTCATGGTATTATTCAAAAGACTTAAAATTTCCCGAACCCCACCAAACTTAATCAGTTGAAGGCCGTAGGGGTCTAAAACATATAGAAAAAATATGGACTGCACCGGCCACTGGAGGGCACTACAGCACATCTTCAAAATATAGATGGTCAAATAGCGATAACTCTGTGCTCGTTTGAGCTATAGTGATAACACTTATTTCAATATATGCAGCTCACTGACCTTAACTTCCGCCAAGTTTGGCGCCAATCGGCCTAAAGGAGGTGCTACAGCGCATTATCAAATTTGAGATGGTCATATAGCAATAACTCTGTGATTGTTTGAGCTATAGTGACTGAACTTGCATATTCTTGTGCATCCCATTGAGAAAAACAATATTGCCACATGCCTATGAGCTCAAATGTCAGACATAAGGAGATGTCACACACTAACAACTTTAGCCCTGATTGGCCTACAGACATGCAACCATCGCCATCTGATGCAGGAGCAGCTGCTGAACAACTTTGCAAGTGGCCATTTTCAAATCCGCCTACTTAGATTTTCCGCCATTTTGAATTTTGTGAAAAAGCTTCAAAAAGCTTCACAGGTCACAAATTTTGACTGATCTTCACCAAATTTGGCAAACATGCTCATCAGACAAATAAGCACAAAAGTTATTTAATTGATTTTTGTTCTCAGCTCCAATGAACCAAAAATTCTATGGTTGAGTGCTTCTGTCTCTACACAAATTTTGCTGTTATTGTTAAAAGTTATTGTGGGAGAGGTTTGAGGCTCGCCCACGTGTAGCTGCACTGGACCATAACTGCAATATCAAGAGAGCAAAAACAGGAGGGTCAGAAACAATACAAACACTAGTATTAAAAATGTGCTCAACAGTTTTTTACACCAAGAAAGGTGGACAAAGACTATACCTTGAGAAAGGACATTGTCGCTCATTTATGAAAAGTGCATACAACAGAAATCTATGCGTACTTTCATTTTCACGCAACGATCAAATCTCACGATCATGTCTCAACTCGTGTATACAAGTTTTTGAGTCATATAACTAGCGGTGCAGCATAGTGGAAGTGGCAGAGAATTATCTGTGAGTGGTTTTGAGCCCATATAGGCTGATTCTGACATTCAAGCGTAGCCTATATGCATTCATATAGGCCTATATATATGTAGCATGACAGCAAAATATTATATTGTCGTAAAAACAGTCTAGTCCAGCATATTTAGGGCCTGGTATATAAATGACTACTACGATTGATAAATGAGGGCCATTGTTTCTGGTGTGATCCACAGGTGCAAGGCTGTGTTTATGCATGCAGCACTGCAACAGCTAAAAAGAGACAATCACCCTGGCCCAGGACAAAGTTGTGGCATAGCTTCTCCTGTAGTTCTGATCTCTCAGTGGAAAGACATCAGCAGAGCAGATTTGCAACATTACTGCCCCAAGATAGTCTCTGAAAAATAACAGATAAAACTATAATAAAATAAAATATTTGTACGGTGTGGAACTTAAAATAACAATTACATTAATTTGACTCAAACAATATGTAGCAAAGTACTTCAAAATGTATTTGCTGCTTCTTGGTAACATGAATACATAATAATAAAATGATATTGAAAACCATAGTGTTGTGATGATGGGAAAACATTCCTGGTGGAGGTTGCCACAAGCTATAATATGTTACTGTATCCTGGATAAGATGTCTTCAGTTAACCTGAACAGACTAAAGAATTTTCTAAACTATTACCGGTACACCATAAACAATTTCAGCTGCTTTTTGTAAAACAATCTATTAAATTTTGCCAATAAACACTTTCCAGTATCATACTTGTGAACAAACATTAGCCTCATTGACAACTGGTTCAAACTAGACATTACGTTCAGCTTTATTTGCCTCAGTACAGTACAACGTTACCCCACTATCTTGACACCGGTACTGTAACTACTGTAGCAGTCTCAGTACTGTAGCTTCCAAACTGATTAAATAGTTTTATCAGCCAAGATTTTACCTGCCATTTTAAATTACTGACTGTTTCATCAAATATTTATCTGCCCCGTGTTACATGCTAAGTAGCTAGGCTATTGCTGGCTAAGGTTATAATACCTGCTGCTGTTGATAGGCTGCTCCAGTCTCCGCACAGACTTCGCGTAGTGAAAAGCACCATTGGCACTTCCAAAATATTCGTCCCTCATAGATGAATATCTAATAATTGCAGACCAGGGTAATGCAGGAGAGATCCACAAGAAAGGCATCCACATAAGTGTCCTGGAGGAAGAATGACTCGCTTGCAGTCGGCATTTCAGTGAAGTAACCACAAGAGCCAGGTGTTCCCCGGTCTCCCCTCATGTCAGGAAACGATGGCTGCTCCCTCTTAATGAACTAAATGTACTCTTTTAATCCTCCTCACTGGCTGGACATTTTACACCATTGGGATTGTGGTAATCTAAACATTTCTTTAATCTTCGATTTCCATATTTTAAAGCAACATGAAAGTTTGACTCGAGATCTTACGTCCTGAAACTGCTGTCTCTCTAGGTAGACTGGTAGACCAATCAACCTATTGACGTAGACGGCAAAATGGCGGTGACCAAGTTCAAAATAATAACGTTGTAAAACCTACTACAATTTAATGTGCAACTTTTTTATATACTTTTCTCAAAATACATACCATAACACGTAACGTCTATAATTAACAATCAACATTAGGCTGCTTCATGTCCACTTTAATATTTGCTTCTTTAAATGGATCTTAAGGTTTTGTTTGAAATAATAACACAATTTGCATCGCAGTAGCCTACTTTTGTCTGTAACAAAATAGTTTACCATTATTTAATAAAGCAAAACATGTGTTCTATAAATGAACTTTACAATTGAACCAAAAAACATTTACCTCACAATGCTTTTGTCGGCAAATGGTCTTTATTAGCAATAAGGATTAACCCTCCTGTTGAGTTCAACAGACATGTTTTTACAAACCCATCAAACTGTTTTGTTCCTGTCCTTTCCTTGCAGGAGATGTGAAAGGCTACAAGGGACGCAACAACAGCAACAACTTAGACCTGAATCGCAACTTTCCAGACCAGTTTGTCACCATAACAGAGACCAGGCAGCCAGAGACATTGGCTGTGATGAATTGGTTGAAGAGTATTCCCTTTGTCCTGTCAGCTAACCTACACGGAGGCAAGACTTGATATCTATAACCTAAGGTCAGAGTACATGAGTACTCTGATATTACAATAGACAAAGCTTTGGGGTGGTAGGGCACAAGACACAAACAAAACTCATGTAAATTGTTAGAACATATAAGCTAGCAGTCAGGAGTGTTTGCAGGCTTGTGCACATGACTCTACTTAGTATAGTTTTTGTCAGACCAACATTCGTAAAATCTGAGGAAACTACTCATCTATGAAGGCTCATATCCATTGATAACCTTGACATAATCCACAATTCGATTCAATCTTCTTCTTGTCACTTTGGCAAAGGTCCTGACAATACAATCCAGTAATATACTGTCCAAAATGCATTAGATTTAGGGCTGGGCGATATGGACAAAATGTAATCTTTCAATATTTTTTGGCTCAATAACGATACACGATATATATCTCGATATTCCGTTTTTTTGTTTTTTTGTTAAGTGCTCAGTTTTAAGCCAAATACATTTAAGATGTCACAAATGCATTGATTTAACATGGTTCTCTGCCTGTTTACTGACACAGTTGATTAAAATTAAACTTGTAGACTATATCAAGTACAGTTAGTCTGATTTAAGGTTTTCCATTCCTGCTGCACAAGATAAAAAGTTTAGCAAATATCAAATGTAAATCTTTATAAAATAAAAGTATGTATGTATGAAAATACCGAATCAGTTTTTTAACTCAAAAACAGACAGCGCACAGTATGTGCTATACCCGTCAAATTATAAATGCTGTGCACCAAAGACAAGGCATTCGTCAATTGACTACACGTGGATGACCAGAAGCCCATACAGACCGCAATGGTCTAAGCTCACAAATTAGTCTATGCAAATAAATATTCATTTCAAGCGAATCTCTTACTTGCACTAACATGGGGAATTGTTTGTGCACATACGTACCTGACCTGTGTATAGCTAATCCTTTAGCATGGCTTACAGAAACAGCCGACAAACCAACAAGCAATCTATATCCGCATTGTGAGTATTACGTCCACAGAGAAATATCTTGGCCTTATATATTAAGCTTGCAATGAGCTTTCGTTTGAGGAAGAAGCGGTGCCTAAATGTAATTTTAGTCTGGTTTGCAGCACTAGGCTACTGTACATCCACCACGAGTAAAGCCTGTTGTTTATCAATGTTGGAAATTAGGGAGGGTTTTCCGCACTTGTTACAACATATTACACTCAACATAGTACTGCTGGACTAACACACATCTTGCCGACGTCATAGACACTTGCCTCTCATGAATCATGTGAATCGTGATAATGTTTGAGAAATGAAGTGGATCTCATGCCAGTGTATTATCTGACAATTTAAATACTCGATGTTCGCAATATACTCATTTACTACATCGTCTGAAGAACATTTAACAATACATTGAGTATATTCGATGTATCGCCCACCAAAGAAAAATAAAATGAAAATGCTTGCGCGGTATTAAAACTCACGTGCAATTTACTTAAAAGATTAATAAATTATGTCTGCAAGGACTGCATTGCATTCATATCATATTACCCTGCAGACGTAATTTTCAATCTATTCTCTCATACTCATAGTTTGCACGTTAGCGGGGCTTGGGATCTGAAAATAGCCGGTGCAGTCTGAGCTTTTCACTGACAATTCAGTTGAACCAATAAGAGTTCTCAGCAGTCTGCAATAGCCAATGACAGTAGATAGAACTCATCCCATCTTCTTACAGACCAAGCCAGTTAAAACAGATTGTGTTGATTAGTGTGTAGGCTCAACCATGCAATATTGAACACATAACATGTATATAACACATATCTAGCAAATATGCATGTAAAAGCTAAACAAATAAAAATAAATTAATAACATTTAATACTAAAATTGAAACTCAAATAGCTACACATCAAACAAATATCTGAATAGTTGAATATTCTGGTCCAGCCCTACTAGTTAGGTCAGTTGTATAGTAGATCATAACCAGTAATATTGAACTCAGATTCAAGAAGAGCTAAATTGTTGCATTTTTTGTATATTTGGCTAAAATGTCTCACATTATTCATATTTTGGTGTTTTCTATGTTGACGAACTCAGGTTCCTTGGTGGTTAACTACCCCTATGATGACGACAGGGAAAAAATCACAGAATACAGCAAGTGCCCTGATGACAAGTTCTTTCAGCAAGTTGCTACAGCCTACTCAAAGGTAAAAACCATGATTTATTAGGGCTATTTGTACAGTACCGGTAATCCAACCTGGACACATACGGTATCATGGAAGTGTAGCTCCGCCTCCACTCGTCGAAAAGACAAATAGCAAGTAGCCTACTTTGTGTTCCAGGTGGATCAACAAGGAGTAATACATTCACAAAAAACTGTAATGTAAGCTATGCAAACGGTGCCTTTGAACTTTCCAGCCATAGTTTCCATCTTACTTAGATTTAGATTAGATTTTACTGGCTGAGTAAAAATTAACATTTCTGCAGTTCCGCTATTGTCAAATGACATCAATGGTTCGTTGATAAAACACATTGCCTGGCGAAAGTGAAACAAAATCAGCCTTGAAGAAAATAAAATATGTAGGACTACGTTGCATATTTTCATCTCAAACATTCACGTGTGTATGCTGTAACCGACGCTTTTTAACCGACAAATCCGTCGGCATTATGAATCTTATGATGCTTCAATTCAAATAGAGCTTATCTTAACTCCCTTTCAGCTCCCACAAAGTTGGTTCCATTGTCTGATCTCATTGTAGAAATCTGTCCTCTTCTGCAAATAAAGCTGCAGATTGCATTAATGCATGAATCAGTGTCGCGAGTATGCCATCTCCAAATGAATCGCCCTAGTTGTCATACAGGTAAAAATAATGCCATAGCGTTTTGAGCCACGCCCTCTTTTTGCCTCCACGGGTCTGAAATAATCAACTCCGACACTGTAAAATGGAGGGAGGTCAGGCACAAGTCTCTCTGTAGGCAGGTCTGCCATCTTCTGTTCTCCTAGTCTTCCTCTAAGTCGTTTGCAAAATGTACATTGGAATATAATCTTTCTGGCAGCAGTTTGCCTTTGTGATCCAATACTTCCTGCGTAATTTGGAGAGCATGTGATTTCTTCCACCATGTACTAGATCCTCATGGATATGCCTGAGGACTGGTGTAGAGATTAACTGACAAAATAACAGGGTGTTTTGTCTTCCAGCATGGCTGCCATATTTAGACGTCCTCCAAATCTCAGTAGTCCATTCTCACAGAAAGGGTCTAATTTGTAGATAGGGCTGTTGCTCCTTTACTCCATGTGTTCCAGATGTTAACGTAGAAATCTCCTATTTGAATATGTCCTGTTGATTAAACCTGATGATGGATGTCTCAGCTTCCTCTAAGTCTTCTCTGGACAAAAACTGTCCACCTTGTTTAGCCTTGACCTTTTCCATTTCTTGTTTTATACAGAGAAGTTGTTACCTTGCTATACAAAAGTTATTGGGCAAGATAAGTAAGTAATGTTTATTTATAGAGCACCTTTCAGACAAAGGTCACAAAGTGCTGTACAGTAAAAGCAATGCAAATAAATAAAATAAAATCCTACACCGTACAAGATAAAAGTACATTATAATATAAAACAAAAACCTAACGCTATGTTGCTAATTAAAAGCTTGCAGAAAAAGATGTCTTGAGCTGTTCTTTTGAATTGTCCACAGAATCTAAGGCTCTCAAGTCTAAAGGGAGAGAGTTCCATAGCCTTGGTGCCACCGCACCAAATGCACAATCACCTCTGGTCTTTAAATGTGTTCTTGGAACCATTTAAAGCTTTTGGGAAGCGGACCTCAGGGATGGGTTAGGACATCTTTCCTGAAAGGCAGTTGTAGACTGTAAATACCATCCTGTAGCTTTGCAGAGCTATTCATGATGCCCATTTTCTTTTGTGTGTGAACCCCTGGCAGACTGTAGAACTTGATAGTATCAATAGCAGCCACCTCCAAACCTTTCTTACCCCATGGTTCGTAGAAACAGGTTGGTTCCTCTACCACACACATTCAGATTTTCCATTAGCTTTTCCGAGCAGAATGAGCCTGTACTGCCCGGGTCCAAGAAGGCATAGGTTTGTATTACCTTGCCCGTAGTACTTGATTTGATCTTCACCAGAAGGATGGAAAGCAAACAGTCATCAGTACCGGCCCCTGTATGACCACAAGCTTCTTTTGGCATTGTTGCATCATTGACACCTGGTTATTCCCAGGTTTCCGTAACCAGGGTCAATGCCTATTCTTTCAATTCCCCTTTTGGAATATGAAGAACAGTTGGGTGCCTTCCACTGCATATTTTGCAAATCAAGCGCCTGTTATATATTTTTTCTCATATGTCCCAAGTGAAGAGCGCTGAAACGAACTCCCTTTTCCTTGAGGAAGCTTATTTTATTCCGGTGCATTCTTTTCTCTACCTGTGGACACTTTAACAATAGATGGCCACCTGAGCAATGAAAGCATGAATCTGAGTTATTAGTTTTAACTGGATTGCTTTCCTGGGGAGATATTCTTGAGGTTGATGTCCCTTTAACTGTATCCTCAGTTGTTACAGCAGTGGCAAAGCTGTTCCCTTTTGGCCTGATGTAGGGTTGAGACTTGAACATCTTCGGCCCTCTTATAGGTAACAGACTATGCTGTGGCTCCAAGATATCTCCAAAGAAAGGGTCACTCAGTATTTTAACTTGTCGTTCATGTTGGCATGTCCAATTCCTCCACCCAACATGGCACCCTGAGTTATTTTCCTGTTTGATCCAATATGAGTATTAGGTTGGCTGTAGTCGTCCTCATGCGTTCTGTTCTTTTGCTGTACGGCTGTTTTGTGTGTTACAGTTGCAGGTTGAGAACACTAAGCTGAATGAAAGACTGTCTGTTGTTCCATAATCTTGACAGTTGCAGTAGTTTTTAGGGGCAATTGTTTCTCCTTTTGTTTAGTTGACTTTTCAACATAGGAATTAATTCCGTTTGATGAAGATATGCTGTTGGTTCTCTTTACTGTCAACACTGCCAACTTGGTAGTAGCTGCAGCCATTTCAACTTCAATTTGCGTGTTCTTTTCTTTTCCTGAATTCCTGTTCTTGTGCTTCCAGAGCATGTTTCTCTTTTAGAGCAGTTGCATGTGCAACTAGTGCTGCCCTTTCTGCTTCTGCTATTTCATATGCAGAGGAGGTTGACAATGACACAGATGACTTCCCACTGCGATGGCTTCTTTTTGTTGAAACATTAGAAATACTGTTATTTAGACATATTGCGTTGTCATTCATAACATGCCCTTTTCCTACAACAACCTCTTCATAATCATCGTGGTTTTGTCCCTCAGTATTTGACAACCATATCACAGCAGCCTCAATGCATTGTTATCAATTACCTTTGCATTATACAAAACCTTGTTTTTCTCCTTTTCATTATCTGGCAATATACACAATAAAGAGTCATGGAATTATTTTGCTTCAATGCATATGGCTTTTAATATTGTGTCTATTAATTAACAAAGCCAAGTAAACTAATTGGAGGGTAGCCTCATTAAGTTCTTGAAGTAAGAAATAAAAGATTGCCATTTCTTATTAAAGCTGGCAGCAGAGCCCCTGAGTGAGAATTTTATTTTTTCTA
>JAODLL010002155.1:0-12587 GCA_026546735.1 Forbesichthys agassizii
CTTTTAAGTGCCTGAACATCCAGGTTTTGACTTAAAGCTGCAGGTTTTGAAGTGACCATGTCTGTTTTATCCCGCTGACGAGCCTTCTGTCCAATAAATAGACCATGTGTCCCGATGTGTTCAGAGGTCTGTGGGGAGGACGTCACTGTAGAGACTCGCCCGTACAGACCACCAGAGACTGTGGCTGTGCTCAGGGTAATTTGGCTGTGCCCACTCATGCACCATGCTTCTGTTTCATAACACATCTGTCCTCCAGTCACTGCAACACATTTCACCATAAAATTACTATTATTATTATTATTATTAATATTATAATATACTATTATTCTTCACCTACTACACAAGTGCCTTAACCTCTGAAAGGATGATTGAAAACTTAAAATACTACTATCAAGGTGGCTGGGTGTTGCTATGGTGTTTTTTGCTAGTGTTGCAAAGTGGTTCTATTGTGTTCTAGGATGAAGTTTAGGCGATACTATATTGATTCTGGTATACAGTATAATGTATACCAGAAATAGAAATAGGTCTAGCATGTTCACAAACCGTGTTCTTCTTCCTCCTTTATATTCACCTCCTTGCCTTGTACATTGGTGACGAAAATAGTACAATATTTAATGGAATTGGTCAACAGCTCAAAGTCCCCGACCCAACTGTTGATTTACCCTTTTTAACCTTTCACCTTTATAAATGATAAATATACCACCTACAAATGTTTTACTGTGACACTATTAAACAATATTTTGAAGGGAGGTTTGGGGGGGGTATTTAAATAATTTTGCTGTCTGAGTTGTTACTTAATCATTGTTTACGAGACCCTATATCCTATCTAGCATTGTTAACCCAAAGAGAATAAGGATCTGTCCCCGTTTCTATATCACAACTGGCATGAAAATAACAATCTTAGTCGATATCAGCCCATACATATGTGCAATCTTCTTTACACAGCTTGTCATGCATAGTAATAATAGTGGTTTTCTATTCCAAAACAAAGATTTACACTATCAGGATGGACAGAAAACTTCTCCGCCTGAGGTCTGCAGAAAGGATAAATTAACAAATAAAAAAGTGATAAAAACAAAGCACTACGCTATATGTATTAGCAGTAAGAGAGAGAGGGAGAGAGAAATAGATTTGAAACTTAATATAAAAAACATCTTTTATTTCATAAATATTTTCTGCCACTAGAAGAAAGCCATTGTTGTTTTAGTTCGAAAAATGTTTGTATAAATACAAATGTTCTGATTTGCAACCCATATTATTCCTAATTTCTCCGTCATTATTAGAGCTTATCGACCGAAGTTACAAGCCATGTGAATTTGTCTATGGTTTGTCACTAAATATATTTTTGTTTATAAACTGTCAGCATGAAACAACAAGAATACAATATATTTATTTATTTACTGTTATTATACAGTTAAACATTCATATTGCTAATACAATTATAGTGTCATATTTCAGCTAGTTTATATGACTGCATTTATTGATTCTAGGTGACTGCATGGCAAATGATCAGTACATTGGTCAGCTCAAAGAAACATTTGCAACCAGTGTTCCAAGTCAAATAGCTGCTTTCTTTGGGGAGCCCATACAGGTCTCGTATCACATTGTTTTCTGTCATTATAATTATTGAACGTTATACAGTCACTGTTTGCCAACTAGAGACATGAAAACATAACATGATCTGAGCTTGTTGCAATTAACACCTTTGATCACCTGAAATGATGACAGGTCTGAAATGATATCTGTGTTAGTGAGCTCTTATATACTATATACACTTCTTGACTGCTTGTGTGCAATCATTGCATGGCACATGTATATTTCTTGTTACAGGGAATGGGAGGAGCTGTACAATACCCCAAAAATTACATGAAGGAAGCATACAAACTTATACGGGAGAGAGGTGGCATTTGCATTTCTGATGAGGTTAGATTTCTTTAATTGCATTTCTTTAACTGCCCCAATTATGTGGCATAATTAAAGCATGCTCTATTGAATCTGACACCGAGGAAGAGATGTGCTATCATAAAGGGGAGATACAATTATATGGATTATTTGTTTTAATTATCACATGCTTTTACTGGACAGGTGCAGACTGGGTTTGGGAGAACAGGAAGCCACTTCTGGGGTTTCCAGGGTCATGATGTTGTTCCTGATATTGTTACAATAGCCAAGGGCATTGCTAATGGTTTCCCTATGGGTGCTGTTGTGACAACACCGGGTGAGATTATGCAAAACATTTTGAGAGATTCACTATAACCACAAATACAAACACCCATGTTGTTTTCTTTTTTATATATAAAATGTAAGGTCTGCTAATCTAAACAGAATATTAGCCATGTATAATTCCCTTTAATGCACAGACAAATTGGTTTACTTGCTACTGGTGGTTAATTGAAGGTTCTAATCCATATTCGCCAAACCTACCGTGAAAACTAAAACCCACGTTCACAACAGCATGTAGATTAACAAATACAAATACTAACTTAGACGAACAAATATCTCGTTGGCGGCATGCCACAAAAAAGGGTATTGGACTTCCTGTGTACGATGTAAATCATGTATATGATGTGGTCAGCATACAGTATATGCCTTGTGTGCTTACTTGGTGGCAATGCAGGGCATACAACTACCCACGCGAGAGTCTCCGCTCTAATTCATCTCAAATCTTTTCTATCGGGTTGAGGTCAGGACTTTGTGTAGGCCAGTCAAGTTCCTCCACACCAAACTCACTCATCCATGTCTCTATGGACCTTGCTTTTGGTCTGCATGGTCATGTTGGAAAAGGAAAGGGCCATCTCCACACTGTTTCCACAAAGTTGGGAGCATGAAATTGTCAAAAATGTCTTGGTATGCTGAGGAATTAACAGTTCATTTCACTGGAACTAAGGGGCCAAGCCCAACCCCTGAAAAACAACCCCCCACCATAATCCCCCCCCCTCCCCTAAATTAATACTTTGCACAATGCAGTTAAGCAAGTACCGTTTTCCTGGCAACCACCAAATTCAGACTCATCCATCGGGTTGCCAGACAGAGAAGCGTGATTCGTCACTCCAGAGAACACGTCTCCACTGATCTAGTGTCCAGTGGCAGTGTGCCTTACACCACTGCATCAGACTCTTTGCACTTGGTGATGCAAGGCTTGAATGCAGCTGCTCAGCCATAGAAATCCATTCCATGAAGCTCTCTACGCACTGTTCTTGAGCTAATCTGAAGGCCACACAGCTTTTGGATGTCTGTAGCTATTGACTCTGAAGAAAGTTGGCAACTTCTGTGCACCTCAGCATGCGTTGACCCCGCTCTGTGATTATATGTTGCCTACCACTTCGTGGCTGAGTTTCTGTTGTTCCCAATCGCTTCCACTTTGCTATACCACTAACAGTTGACCGTGGAATATTTAGTATTGAGGACATTTCACAAATGAACAAGTGGCAACCTACCACAATATTATGCTCGAGTTCACCGCAATCCTGAGAGCGACCCATTTTTTACAAATGTTTGTATGGTAGAAGCAGTCTGCATGCCTAGGTGCTTGATTTTATACAGCTGTGGCCATGGAGGTGATTAGAACACCTGAATTAAATTTGCAGGTAATTGAATTCCTTGAATATATCACTAACTTTCACTATACAGACTAGGATTTATAAAAAAAAGCATAATAGGCTATTCATGTAAACACATGTATTTCTCAATAATGGTGGTGGAGGCAATCAATGTTTGTTTCAGAAATTGCAGCTACCTTTGCCAAAGGAGTTCATTTCAACACATTTGGAGGAAATCCTATGGCATGTGCCATAGCCTCATCAGTGCTTGATGTAAGTTATTCTTCTATAATACTTGTTAAAATAAAACTTTAAATTGTATATACTCTATATTAAACCTGACATTATTTTTTTTTCCCATTTTTACATTTACTGTAGAAGTATTTAAAACACTTAACATTAATCACATTACAAGATCACGTGAAAATGATTAACAATCAGTTATTTCCCCCCTCTGATTAGACTATTAAAGAGGATGGCACACAGCAGAACAGTCAAGATGTAGGCACCTATTTGTTGACAGAGCTGGCTAAACTGCGTGACAAGTATGAGGTTATAGGTGATGTCCGTGGCAAGGGCCTGCAGATTGGTGTGGAGATGGTCAAAGACAAGGTACGGTCCTCAGACATTTACTTGATGTTCTGAGAGGGGGACCCCCATTAGCATTAACACGTGTGTACTGTTGAAACCAGGGGGGGGGATTGTTAACAAATATCACGCGTACATCCGTTTTCAGCCCATGAAATCCAGATAAAAAAATAAAAAAAACGAATTTTGTCAATATTTACACCAACATTGTTGTGTCTCATCACAGACCAGCTAAATAAAAGCAGACATTTTAGGGTGCAGCCACACTTTAATTAGCGCTAGTAGGGGCTTTGCTCATTCATGCATGTTTAACTGGGAACAACACAAAGATCACCGTCAATCCATGTTTTCTCATTCAACACCTGTTGTGTTGATGTTGCTTTTGTCTTAAGATTAAAAAAAATATGTAGCCTACATACAATTTACTTACATCTGGAAAATGTTTAAATAGGTATTGGATCAATTCAGATCAATATTCTAAACTATAATCTCACAAATCTCATGGTTAGACCTATCTCAGGTTGGAGTTTTCTTCCATTTAGCTATAGCAATGTTGAGTGGGGGAAAAGTAGAGCTTTCATTTAAATTCAGTAATGAAATAAACCACCATTGGTCCTGATAACCTACAGGTTAGCAGAGACCCATTGTCTACCACAGACATGAATGAGATCTTTGAAGACACAAAAGACATGGGAGTTCTCATTGGGAAGGGAGGTCTTTATGGACAGGTGGGTGATCATTTACTGCCTATGTACTGTATATGTATGTAATAAATAGTGCTTTAAGCAGGTCATCACAGTCCAAATGTAGGCTGTACACTAGTGTGTGTACATGAGAACTGACTTGGAGTGGGTACAATGTCTTAAGTAGCTTACCCATCAATATGTTTAGCGTGAGATGTAAATAGTTTGTTGCAGCTTCCGTGGTTTTAACTCTTTAAAACTGTGGCCATCATCTTCCCAAGACCTTCAGAATCCAGCCTCCCATGTGCATCACTATGGAGGACGCCCGTTTCTTCCTTGCCGTTTTCAACAAAGCCATCAAGAACTACGTGGACAGACGATGAAGCAGGGGCACCAGAATATGTTCAGTGGAGGGGCACAAGAGGGGCAAGAAGAAAACGGGGGAGGGGGGGGTCACTTTAATGCTGTAATTCTTTTTAAACTGATCATTCAATTAAAATAGGGGGGGCACATGCGATTTCTGGGGGGACACATGCCACTCCATGCTCCCCCATTGGCTCCGCCCGTGATGAAGGGCAGACTTGTTTGAGTAATACATTGAGACCTGTGTCTCAGAAGCAACCTGGGTACCCAGCAATTTTTTTCCATACCCAGTAGCAGTTCCGCTAACAAGTGCTCCATCGTATATCCTTTTCAAAATAAACAATAAATACAACTTTCTGCTGTTATTAATATCCAAAGAGAATGTTGGTTGTGTAGGACAACAATGCGTTAACTGTTGTGCATCAACTATTGATTAATGTAAGTCACTTTGGATAAGAATAGTCTAAATCAAATAATAATAAAAGCACCTTTGTCTGCTAAATGCTGTAACTGTAAAATATTGATACTGATATTGATCATCCTTGAATTCATGGTCTGATGTTGATGTGTAACTGTTGATGATTTTAAGATATACAATCTTGAAGTAAATTCTAACAGTACACTAGAATTCACTTAAAAATGTAAATACTACACTGCGCATGGGCCAGCACTGGCTGTTCATATATGCCACTTAGTTCTGCTTCATCTCTAGAGTGCCAACCGACGCCGTTTGACAGAGAAGTTTGAGGTCGTACACGGAATGGTGCACCTACCTGCAGTGTGTATAGTGCAAACTTGGAAAATAGCAAAAGGAGCAGCCTGACAATTGTGTGAACCAAATAGCCACTCCATTTCTCAGATTTGCCATAGCAGCACGTTAACAGCGGCAGCTAATACAAAGTGTGGGGCCAAAGGTCTGATTAACACTAGTGATTAAGTGATTAATTGTCGACGCCTGCGAAGAAGGCAAACAGAGCAATTATATTATATAACTGAACAGGTCTGTAATGTTGCTAGGCCTACTATTGCTAATGTTGCTAGGCCTTCATTGAGAATAAGAATTTGTTCTTAAATGATTTGCCTAGTAAAGTAAAGGTCAAATAAAAATATGCATAACATGGCCACAGTGCATTTCTCCAGTCCAGCGGCAAAGGAACATTTCTGCTCATGACGTGAGAGATCGCAAATTTGTTTTTACTTCCACTTCACAATTTCTCATAAAAAATAAAAAAAACACCCCCACATATTTCAGTGAACCATGCCAGTTTGTCCTTCTCATACAATATTCAAGTCATGAGTTAGAGAAGACTGTTGGAGTTCGTATTGACCATGCTATCTGCATTTCTTCTTCTCCTTCTTGCTCTTGACACCGGCAGAGCTGACGGCGGAGGGGTACGAGAGTGGTGAGGCGTGGCCACTCGTCTTCAGGTGGTCAAAGAGCTTGTTCCGTGTGGGGAACTCTCCGTTGCAGGTCACACAGTGCAGGTTCGCCTCTCGCTGGCAAGGAATGGGAGGAAAACTTTGAATTGATTGTAGGAAAGTAGCTGTATACACTATGGAATATTTTTCACTCATACCTCATTAAATACTAGAGAAGGATATTTCTGGAAGCATGAGGATGTCAGTTTAACCAAATATTTTAAAGATGGAAGGTATATACATATCCTATAGTAATGGGATCATTCTTCCAAACAGGTAGACAGACAGGCCACAGGCCTTATTAAACATCTTACCTCAGAGCCCTGCTCTCCACCTGAGTTAGGCTTCACAGGCTTTTTGTCTTTTGTAGCTGCTTTCTTTGCTTTCGTTTTTCCTGAGCTGCAGCTGTCACGTACAGAGGGGAATTGTGAGTCAAACGGACATCTATTCGCCCTGTAAAATGTACTGCTTTATCCTACAAAAACTTATTTGAGAAAGGTATACAGACAATAGCTCTTCATTATCATACAGTGTATGAAATAATCATTTGTTCCTGCGTTATGCTACAAAAACTGCTCAAAATACTTATTTGAGGGTGGTATGTTGACAATACAATACGTCTATTATGCGTAAAATGTTATTCCCATTTATTTCCTCTTAAAATAATCATGCGTAGTAGCGGTGGTAATTACCAGAGGCCCCACGATACGATATTATCACAATACTTGGCCCCACGATAAGATATTATTGCTATTCTAAAAAAATATTGCGATATTCTGCAAATTTTTACATTTTCCAACTTCAAATGATGTCCCCAAAAGAAATCTTTGTCAACATCGGTTTGTTCATCATCTCACATAAATTGCATTGCTGCAAAATGTGATTGTCAAGCCGACTAACTGATATGAACATATAAATATTACTTAAATTCTCATGTGCAATTTATATAATTATAAAATAAAACGTCAAATGTGTGATACTTGGTGTCAGAGTATCAATACAGTATTGCCATGGGAAACATAAGATTTTCTCCCCCACCCCTAGTGCGTAGGATTCAGCACTGAATCCTCCCCCTCCAAACTGCGTTTGCTGTATCCACCACATTAGGGACATGTAACCAGGGGGCACATGGTGTTGTGCTGCTGTGTGGCATGAGCAGCAGCAGCCAGAGCAGGGCTAAAGAGGAGCCGGCCCACCTCTTTGCTTCTGCCGGCTTCTCCGTCTCTGCGGGACCGGCCGGATGTTCAGAGGCCTCTTCATCGCAGCCTGACGCTGCTGGCTCCACCTCCTCCTTCTCCTCCAGCTTCTCTGGCTCTGAGGTCTCCTGCTGCTCTTCCGCGTCTTCCGGCGCACTCTGTTGCCAGCGAGGGGGTGTGAGGAGGTGCGGGGGTCAAAAGGTTGTCGTCATGGAGAGAATGAAGCAGTGGTGAGACGTGTAACAATGAGGAATGACTCGAGTACAGGCGCATGTTGCGGCCACGTCCAAGTCTGAGCCATGTGAACTTTAAAATCACACTAAAACCACAGCAAATGTTCAGATACTATAAATACACCAAATGTAAAAAGGTATAACAAAAACTAAATACATTTTATAGATATAAATGTAATAATACTTGTATTATAAAATAATATAGTGCATGGGGAGAAGATACTCACATGTACAACTTTCTGCTGTTTCTTTTTCTTCTTCTGCTTTTTGGATAGCCTGGGTTTGGGTGGTAGCGGATAACTTACCACAAACATACTCAATGGCCATCCATTACAGGGTCACATGTTGAGCAACATTATTACACTCATTAGTATCGTTTTTAACGTGGAACATACTTTTGCCTCGGCCTGTCCTCCTCTTTCTCCTCCTCTTCCTGCTCTCTGGCATCTTTTTCTTCCGAGTTCAAGCCAAGGATGTCGTCTTCTTCCTCCAAGTGTTGCCGTAGCAACACCACCATTTCTTTGTGCTTCTTGGATTTTTCATGGTTCTTCATGCTTGGTTGATAAAAGGGAAGAGCGGGACGTAAATGGAAATAAGAGCTCGGGCAGAAGAGAAGCCCCTGATGGGAGTGCTGAATAGGTTCACCAGATGTAATGCTCACCATGAGGGCCCGCTGAGAATCGAATTCATAGTCATCTATTAATATGATTTTTTTTACTACTGAACACAATACCTTGAAGGTATATATATATATATATATATATATATATCCTTTTCCTCAAATTAAAGCTGATATTCAGTATTAAATACAGTGTTCGGTCACTGTGTTTAACCAAATCTATAGTTACATAGTATATTAGTTATAGTTTCAACCTCAAGTGACTCCCACTGCATTAAAACTCATGACTACTACTGGCTATAGTAGTCGCTAGCTCCAAACGGAAATACATTCATCTGAAAAACCTTGTGGAGACACTAAATCTGGAAATGATTCAGTCTGCTTGTAGAAACAAATATATTTTTGAGAAACATTGGAACCAGAGCAAGGAATGGTCATAAGCTAATTGGCTTGTAAATCTGTTACATATGACAAACCGTAGTTAACGAGGGCAATGCCAAACTCACGTAATGCAACATTTAAAAAGTAGGTGATGCTTAGGGAGATTGGAACCAGGTAGTCTATAATACTTAGGCCTATACTAAGGTTAGGAAGAAGAATATGCAATCTAGCATTTCAGTTTATGTTTAAATAAATGTCAACTGCTGCCATTAATCATCTATTACGGGAAGACAATGATTCAACCTACTGCGTCACGGTGAGAGCTTTTATGATCTGGTGTATAGATGTTTGAGGTGAACAGGCAGCTAACAGAATCATTCTTAGAAATGATACAATGCAGCACAGTCTTTTTAGGAGGCTGTAAATAATCCCTATAAAACCAGGAGGAGCTACTCACGCTTTATCTGACTTGAAGGATTTGTCACATGCTGGGCAGTACAGGTCATTATAGTAGTCGGTCATGAGCTCATCTCCATCTGGTTGCTCTGCATCTGTGGAAACCCCGAGAACCAGCAGACAAACCGCCACACAGTTCCATTATGCAGAACCTATAAGTGTATTCAGTTCAATGTATTCAATCAATATAAGATGGGTCAGACAGCAGCGGCACGAAACAGACCTCCTCTCCGCCCTGTCTTCTCCTCCGCGTCTGTCTCTTCCTCCTCGCTGGCTGAGGAGTCTCCGAACTCCTCCCCATACTGAGCCTCTATCTGCTGTAGCTCCTTCTCCAGTTCAGACATGGCTGCCCAGCTCTGCTCCTTATAGCCCTCTGCCAGTCTGCCCCGTCGCATGCAGGGACATGGGAACAGCACACATTCACACGCTGGCTTCTCACACTGAAGTATACGATACTGCCGCAAAAGAAGCCTTTGAACGAGAGAGAAGCCTCCGGTCTTGACGTGGCGCGAGTACAGGCGAGCGATTTACTGTGACGACTTGCCACGTTTCCATATTCACAACGCAATTTGGTAATTCGGCAGACTGTAATGCAATAAACACCCCGTGTCACAAAGCCACTCTTATGTCACGGCATGTCAACGCGACGAGCAACAAACGGGCAGGTAGATTACGCAGTGTAAAGCATCCTTAGAAAAGGGGCACCACTGTAAAAATGGCGTAGTCAGTCATTCTGGAGAAATGTCTCCCTTCGATGCCGTTGGCTGCTCCCTCAGGAGCTCCGCCCCCACACATCCGACTCAACAATGGCTGCCTACCAACACAGAACAGACGGGGTCGACCCACCTGGCCTGGTCCAGCTTGTGCTTGCGCCTCTGCTCCTCCACCTTCCGGGCCTTGTCGGCGTTCTGCTCCTCCACCAGCAGCCGGTGGGCCTGCACCCTGCGGTCGCGCTTGCGCACATAGGCCACCAGCTGGCGCACCAGCTCGCCGCGCTCCTTGCGGCCCTTCTCCCGGGCCTTCTTGTTCTCCTTCTCCATGGCCCTCTTCTCCCAGCGGTTGGAAGCCTGCCGCGTGTCGTACTCCTCCTTCCAGGCGAAGTTCTTGCGGGTGCAGAAGCTCTGCCAGTAGCCGTAGAACAGGTGCACCACCTGACCGAAGGGGGAAAAGGGGTTCGGTCTGCTCAAACTGACTCGTGCTGCTAAATCACTCAATGGGGCAGATTAGCATTTCATGTCAATACTTTACCCAGGACACCATTGGAATACTACTGCAATTCACCACAACTAAATGTAATCAAGACATTGATATGAATAAAATCTATCTATCCATCTATCCATCCATCCATCCATCCATCCATATATATATATATATATATATATATATATATATATATATTACAAAGCTAATGTCTCTATTGTAATATTAATTATCATTAAAATATCTGAATTCTTCAGACCGAGCATCCAATCTGAAGAGAATATAAAGACAAAATAGAGCGGAGACTATTATAAAATACAGCAAGTCCAATGTCATGCAGACACAGATATCCAATTAGTCACAGTGGTGATTGCACAGGCCTACAGGGACATGCCTACCGTATCATAGTCACTCTGAGAGTCTCCAAATGGAGGAAACTCCACTTCCTCGTCATCATCCTCTGCCTTGCTGTGCTGCATCTCCTCATTGACAATGGACTCAAACAGGTTTCTGTAGACTGTGTAGAAGCCCTGGGAAGAGTGAGGAGAGGATGAGCAAATACAACCTTCAGTCCTTAACTGAGTATGGCTGTTTTATTTTATGTATCTTTCTTGAATCATTCAAAATTACCCTTTTGTATAATTTGTGCTGCACGGTAGAGCCACTACAGACATGTTTCAACTGCTGTACAGTGTGATACCTAGAGATGAGTCATTCACCTGGACAGGTCTCTGCTTACCTGGGTCAGATCAGCCGTGAAAACCACTTCATTAAACAGAGCTTAAAATTAGCTTTCAATGTCTTTAATTGTCTATGCCAAAATCATTTTTTTAACCGGCTTGATTTAGCTTCAACAAAAGATGTCACTACATTGTACAAACATTCAGAAGTTATCAATGGGGCTGACCTGCTGCTTCATACGTCAACAACGAAGCCAACATGTTTGAATTGGAAGCATGAAGGTAACAAGGTGTAACACTGCACCCTGCTGGTAGAATAATAGCAGGCTCCTATATTAGACTTTCAGAAGAGTATTATGTTGTCAGGTTTGGGTTGTTTGTCACAAAAAGACACATTCTAAATGTGTTTAAAGGGTACACTCCTCAGTTTGTGTCTAAAATTATCCTTGCAGATGAAAACCGTGTGCATTTTCCTGCAGTGTCCAACAGTATGCTGGTAACGACATTTGGGATTCTGTGGGCAAAAAAATGGAATGCATACAGCAGTGCACCTTTAAGGTGTAATGTCGTGTGATATGAGTAAACTAGGAATGGCATGATCCAGTTTTTTCAGTCCCGATACCGATCCCGGCACTTTGGGCATCAGCCGATACCGAGTACCAATCCGATTCCAATGTTAAATAAAGTTTTGAGTTAAGTTGCAAATGAAATGACAGCCCATCTCTATTTTAGGACTTTGATGCATTTTAGAAACCTGCTGCTGATATTGTGGCCTGGGGGTTGGTTAGACATGGCTGATGCTTGACAGTAGACCTACGAGTGTAAATTAATTTAATAGGAGCAGCCCCATGGATAGGTTGTCCAATCGTCACCAATACCGATCCAGCTATTTAAGTCAGTATCGGACCGATTTCTGATCTCGGTAGTGTATCGGTGCCATCCCTATAGAAAATACTAACCTTCTCATCATCTCCGTAGCCAGAGTAACAACTGACAGTGAAGTACCGGAGCAGGTCGATGCTGTCGTCCTCATACTCCCCACTCACCCCGCCTTTCAGCAGCGCTTCTCTGTGGTTGTCATACCTTGCACACGCAGAGGGCACACATCAGAAAAGGTGTGTGAACTAATAGCATGCTTAAATATTAAGTCTGTGTGAGAAGCTCAGCTATCCGTGAGGAACTCGGAGTAGAGCCGCTACTCCTTCGCGTCGAAAGGAGCCAGTTGAGGTG